>OX596383.1:12797846-12825346 GCA_951394425.1 Tipula unca | reverse complement strand
AAGAGTATGGCTTGGTGGTCACTATGCGTGTAGTGCTCACTGACTTCCCATTTGGTCAACACTCTCAACAAGCAGCTGCTACCGAATGTAAGGTCAATTACGGAGGAGGAGCCACCTTTGCGAAACGTCGGTGTATCACCAGTGTTGAACAACACAACGTCTATGGAAGAAAATGCCTCGAGCAGTGCTGTTCCTCTTCTATTCGTTTCTTTACTGCCCCATTCAGTTGCCCAGGCATTGAAATCACCAGCAATGATAACAGGGCTACGCGTTCGCGCATCGGCGACCAGTTGGTCCAGGAAGTATTCAAACTCCTCAATTGTAGCGCTAGGTGGTGCATAGCAGCTATAGATATGTAAGCCGTCAACATCTGCTCGTACGAATCCTGCGGTGGAATTACTGCTGTTCTCCTGCATGATCCGTCTGCTACAGGTCCATATGGCAGCTTTACCAGTTTGAATTGCATCGCTCCATATTTTTGTGCTGTTCGCACAAAATGGCGACATCTACTGTGTGTGTGTGTGTGTGTGTGTGTGTGTGTGTGTGTGTGTGTGTGTGTGTGTGTGTGTGTGTGTGTGTGTGTGTGTGTGTGTGTGTGTGTGTGTGTGTGTGTGTGTGTGTGTTTTTTTTTTTTTTTTTTTTTTTTTTTGTGGTGGAGGGGGGAATCTTCATAAGACCTCACATGTGGACCTAATCCATAAACATGTGAGAGTGTCGGATTCTTACCGACTAAACCCTAACCCCCAAATTCTTATGCCTATAGTTGTCTCGTGGAACTACTGTTATGTATTACTTCGCGAGAACAGGCTCAGCCTTAGCTGCCATCTAACTTTGTTATCTTTGTCTATTTTTTTCTAGACTTCTCAGCTTCTTAATAACCCTTGCACTCATTTTACACACCACCTCCCAAATTTCTTCGGACTGCAGCATATAATCCACAACTGTTAACGGTGATAAGTCATTTCCCACAGACCTATATAGTCCCAATCTTTCTTCTTCGAAGCGCGGGCAGTCAAAAAATACATGTTCGACGTTCTCCAGCTTTCCTTCGCACGTTGGGCAATAAGGGGAATCATCTTGCTTAAATTTATGTAAATAAGCGCGAAAACAACCATGCCCCGTCAGAAATTGGCATAAATAGAAGTCAATCTCTCCATGTTTCCTATCTAGCCATTTAACTACCGAAGGGACTAACCGATGTGTCCACCGGCCTTTTCCCGAGCTGTCCCAACGCTGCTGCCACATGTTAACGGTCTCTGCGCGAGCCACAATACGATTTCCTCTCTTATCCCCATTTGCACGGCGAGAATAAATTCTTTCACGCTCCTTAGCCAATAAGTCAACTGGAGGCATACCAGCCAGTAGACACACGGCTTCATCCGATACCGTTCTAAATGAACTAACCACCCTCAAAGCGCTTAACCTATAAGCAGATGCCACCGGTTGCTTGTATGTACTTTTCTCCATAGCACTGGCCCAGATTGGTGCTCCATACATTATAATAGACGTCACCACACTGCTCAGTAACAGTTTACGGCTCTGGCGGGCCCCCCCTGAGTTTGGCATAATTCGCATTAATGCCGCGTTCACTTTTCCAGCTTTTTCCCCAGCGGTATCCAAATGCGATTTAAAGGATATTCTAGCATCAATTATTACTCCCAGATAATTAATAGATTGTTTTGACTGGATCCGTTGACCACCAACTTCCACCGTCATGAATTCCAATCTTTTCCTACTGGTGATGAGCACTGCTTCTGTTTTGTGCTCCGCCAACTGTAAACCCACAGATGATAACCAATCCTGAATTATTTTTATACTCCAATTGCAGATTTCTTCCACCTCTTCTTTGTACTTTGCAACAACTACGATCGCAACATCATCAGCAAAACCAACCACCATTGCTTCTTCTGGTAACGGTAGTCTAAAAATGTTATCGTACATGGCATTCCACAATGTGGGTGCCAGCACAGACCCCTGTGGTACACCTCCAGAAATGTGATGGTATTTAGTACCTTCGTCGGTTTCATACTTCAAAACTCGTTGCCTAAAATAATTAGCCACCATTTTAAGTAAATACAGAGGGACCTCTTTATTGATTAGCGCGTTTAATACGCAATCCCAACTCGCCGAGTTAAATGCATTTTTCACATCTAATGTAACTACCGCACAGTACTTTTTAGAACCTCCTTTCCATCTATCACCAGATATTGCCTCTCGCGCCGTATCCACTACGAGTTTAATCGCTTCAATGGTAGAGCGAGCTTTACGGAACCCATATTGGTTCTCCGCCAAGTCTCCTTTGCTTTTAATGGCCTCCTGTAGTCGCTCACATATAATTCTCTCAAATAATTTACCTGCAGTATCTAGCAAGCAGATAGGCCGGTAGGAAGATGGATCATCGAGCGCCTTCTTCGCTTTAGGCAATAGTACCAACCGTGTAATTTCCATTGCTCTGGAAATACTCCTTCCTCCATGCATGAGTTGAATAAGTTTACAAACAACTCTGGGTATGAGCGGACCGCCGATTTAATGGCAATATTGGGGATTTTATCAGGCCCCGGAGCTTTGTTATTCTTCAATTTGCTACATGCTTTAAGCACTTCCTCCTTTGTAATTAATGGGAATATTTCTCCGCCTCCTGTTGCTTCGACATTAACCGTACAGTCTGGTTGTTGTGGAAACAGTGACGTGACTATATTTTTCAGCACTCGTGGGCACGATGGGCATGGTACATATGCACCCTTAACCTTTTTCATAACCATTTTATAAGGTCTACCCCAGGGGTCCCGATCAACTTCTTCACACAATTCTTGAAAACATCTTTGTTTGCTTGCTTTAATTGCACACTTGAGTATAGAGCGGGCGACACAGTACTGCTTGCGTAGATCGTCCCTAGTTTCCAATCTAGCACGTTGGTATAAACGTCTAGCTCGAAGGCATTCTCTACGAAGCTGGGCTATTTCCTCGGTCCACCAGAACACTTCTTTTTTCCGATTATCCCTCGTTTTCCGCGGCATTGCTGCATCACAAGCTCTTGTGATATGATCTACGATTTGATTCACTTTGCTATCCGCAGTTCCGGACAAAGTAATGTCCTCCAGCATATAGACAAATAACTTTTCATCAAACATTGTTTGTTTCCACTCGATACACCTTTTTGTTGATTCTGAACGAACCTTTCCTGGCCTTCCATCTCTTATTTCACAGATAATAGCCTGGTGATCACTATGTGTATATTGTTCACTAACTTCCCAACTCACTATTCTATTTAAAAGGCCCTCGCTAACCCATGTGAGATCAATTATCGAGCTAGCGCCACCCCTACGGAAAGTGGATGTACTACCCACATTCAACATCGCAACTGGTAGTAGAGAAAATGCTTCCAGTAGCGCTTTACCTCTAACATTAGTCTCTCGGCTGCCCCACTCAACAGCCCAAGCATTAAAATCCCCAGCTATCAACAGAGGGTTTAGGTTTCGCGCGTCACTAACTATTCGATCTAGGAAGATTTTGAATTCATCAAGGGTAGCACTAGGGTGGGCATAACAGCTATAAATGTGAATACCATCGATCTTCACTCTTACAAAGCCAGATTCTCCGCCGCTGGGCTTCTCCAGAAAGGGGCGGTTACCACAGGCCCAGACAGCCGCTTTTTTTGAATAGTCTGATGCCCACATATTGCTATCGAGCTGTTTATATTGTTCGCATACAATAGCAATGTCAGCGCCTATTTCACGTACAGTTTGCTGCAGCAGGTCTTGTGCAGCTTCACAATGGTTGAGATTTAGTTGGATCAATCTCATTTGACCAGCATTCTGTCTAGCGCCTTCTTATATGCAGGGCACTTCCAACTACCCGTTGCATGTTTATTTCCCCCAACAGCTTCCTCGCTACAAAGCACGCATTTTGGGTCATTCTTGCACTGTTTTGCAATATGACCTTCTTTACCACATTTTATACACAGATTAGATCTGTCGTTTTCACTCCTACATTTTTGCGCCAGGTGACCAAACTCAAAGCATTTAAAACACTTTACCGGCTTAACAGCCTCCCTTATACGACAAATCACCCATCCGATCCTTATTTTGCCTCTTGTTAAGACTTGCTCCGCCACCTTTCTTGGCATGCTAATCACTGCCATTTGCGTCCCCCGATAAGATGCTCTAAGCGTCTTCACCGTAGTAGTACCTTTTGTTTCTTCCACCTGCGATTCCAAAGCTTGTAGTATATCTTCGGATGTAGTAACTTCATCAATATCCCGTATTTCTATTAGGGTTTCCTGTGACAAGGTTCTAACGTCGGCTTCTTGGCCAATAATGCTCTGTAATTGGGATTGGAAAATAGCTGTTTGAGGTTGATCGCCAGTGCTTTCCAACTCCAATAACAGATCTCCCTTGGCGGTTTGACGTATATGCGTCACCTTTTCTCCCAACCCTTTGAGCTGAGAGTCTGCCTTCACCTTCCGTAGCAAATCAGCATACGAGACATCCCCCTTCTTTTTGATTAACAGAGCATCAGGTCGAGGCTGTCTTCTCCATTTCCGTTTTCTTTTTTTCGGCTTGACTGTTTGCCAGTCTGGCCTAGCTTCTAGTGTCCAATTATCTATTCCCGGAGTTAGTACGCTTTTTGTATTGCGTTTTTTAGCCTCCATTTGTGATTCACTTTGACCCGGTGAATCCCGCCTTCTCTTACTCGGTTCATCCTTTGGTATGTCCACCGTTCCACCTATTCTCTTATCTTGCTTTAGTGATATATTTAAAATTTCACTAATCAACGGTTTTGAATTTAGAGGAAATGTTACCTGATTTGACAATAACACGTCCGTCTCAGGTTCCTGGTTTGTCCTGTCCCCATCGTTTGCAAGAGATGCCTCAGCTCTCTCCGTTCTCTCTGTAAGAGCTTCGAACTCCTTTTCCACCTCATTATATGATAGTTTAATCATGCGTATCATCTTCTTAATTTCTCCGTGCACATTGTTGCGATCCTTCACGAAGTCCGCGAGATCACTAATGTGTTTTTTAGTTGCAATCAACTTGGAAACCTTCGTAACTGGCTCACCAGCCAATTCCTTCTCGAGTGATGCAGCTATGTTGGGAAGCGATACTGCCTCAAACATACCACTGCGCGTAGGCGATCTCTGTAGCCTTCCACTGCTCTTGAATGGGTTAAAAACTCCTGGAGTCCCACTCACTGGTTTAACACTAAATGGACTTGTAATATTTCTAGTTCCGACAGCCAAGTTTCCCACTGCTGGAACAAAGCGGTCGTTGGATTTCGACGACTGGGAGCCCGCTTGCTCGCTCCCTAAAGTCGCCGGTACTGGGGTTCCGAATCCCTGCACCGTAGTCTTCTTCTCCTGTTGCGTATACATTTCGGTTATTTGTTTTCAGGGAACCGCCCTTAGCAGTTTTTGCCTACTGCCAGGACTTTTTATGCAGCCGCTCCTCCTGGAGAACAGACGCTGACCAGGAAGCCGCCCACTATGGACCGTCGCGCCTGGATTTAAATTTATACCTATTTTAAGGGTGGTATATTATTAGCCCTTGTTGCTTCTTAGGTTTATATGACCATACGGTATACCCTCCACCTCCACCTTTGAAGTCGCACCTCTGGGTGAAGAGACACTTCTTGCTAGTTTTGGTCCGCGAGTGTTAATTTCTTATCCACCGAGTGTGTGTGTGTGTGTGTGTGTGTGTGTGTGTGTGTGTGTGTGTGTGTGTGTGTGTGTGTGTGTGTGTGTGTGTGTGTGTGTGTGTGTGTGTGTGTGTGTGTGTGTGTGTGTGTGTGTGTGTGTGTGTGTGTGTGTGTGTGTGTTTTTTTTTTTTTTTTTTTTTTTTTGTGGGGTTGACGTGTGGAAAATCTTCGGAAGACGATGCGTCGGTGGGACAAACACCTCAGCAACAGTGGCGGATTCCTACCACCTAAAAACCACACACCCGCCGCTTTCACATCCTCCATGCGGAACTATCGTTAGACATTACTTCACATGGAGGTGACCAGCCATTTGGCTCATTGTTCTCCCTGTAGCGCGTCAATCTTGGATTGAGTTTGTCACCGCTATCAAATCACGGCATGTTGTTCTGCTCTTGCACGCTCTAGGCGCCTCAGCTCATTCAGTACGACTGTCGCCATATGGCTTACAGCATTCCATCCTTCCTCAGAGTCAAGCATTAGTTGCACTATGTTTTCTGGTGTTGGACGCTGCCCTAGGACAGCTGACAGTTCCCTTCGAATATCCTCAAATCGTGGGAATTGGAAAAAAATGTGCTCCACATCTTCTTGTATACCTCTGCAAGCAGGACAATCTGGAGTATCAGCGTGCTTGAACCTGCATAGGTATGCACCAAAACAGCCATGTCCACTTATCAGTTACGTCAGGTAGTGGTTAACTTCGCCGTGTTGCCTATTTAGCCATTTTTCAATGGATGGTATGAGACGGTAAGTCCAGCGACCCTTTTCCGAACAATCCCATCGTCTTTGCCATTCTATCATTGTTGAGGCGCGTTCTAGTGCTCTGCTTCCTGGTTGTACACGATTGGGGTACCATTTCTTCCTCTCCCTCGCAAGGAGTTCAATTGGGATCATTCCCGCAATAACGAGTGCCGCGTCAGTAGATACTGTGCGGAAGGCACAAGTCACTCTGAGTGCACTTAGGCGATACACCGATACCAATTTACGTCTATATGTTTCGAAGTCCATCGCATCACCCCATACAGGCGATCCATAGAGAATGATGGAGGTTACGACGTTTGCCAGCAGCATTCTACGACATTGTCTAGACCCTCCAGTGGTCGGCATGATACGGGAGAGAGCTGCAGACACACTGGCAGCTTTCCTGCTCACTATCTTTATGTGCTCCTTAAAGTTTAAACGCGCATCTATTTCCACACCCAGATATCGTAATGAATGCTGTGAGTGGGTTAAGATTCCACCTACATCAATTGTTACGGTTTCTTTCACCTTCCTACTGGTAACTAGAACTGCTTCGGTTTTATGATCAGCAAGTTCAAGCCCACATGTCATCAACCACCTTTTTATGATTATGATTGTCAACCTACTTATTTCTGTTATTTCATCTATAGTTTTTGCAACCACTACGACTGCAACATCATCAGCAAAACCTACGATTTCCACATCATCAGGTACACGGAGCCTTAGGATACCATCGTACATGATATTCCACAGTAGCGGCCCCAATACAGATCCTTGGGGTACACCACCCGAAACATTGTATGTCTTCACACCGTCATCCGTGTCATACGTCAGCATTCTATCATTAAAATAGTCAGCGATGATACTTCTTAGGTACACTGGTACTTGTAACGTCTGCAGTGCATTTAGAATACAGCTCCATTTGGCCGAGTTGAATGCGTTCTTAACATCCAAGGTGACAACGGCACAGTACTTTTTTGAGCCTCCTTTCCATCTTTTCCCATCTGTGGCGTTCTTGGCTATTTGGACGACGTGTTGGATGGCGTCTATCGTCGATCGAGCCTTCCGAAACCCGTACTGCCTCTCAGCAAGATCTCCAGCGTTCTCCACAGCTTTCTCTAGTCGGCTGTATATGATTCTCTCCAGCACTTTGCCAGACGTATCCAGCATGCATAATGGTCTGTAGGAGGATGGTTCACCCGGCTGGTTCCTGTTTTTTTTCAACAGGACCAGACGCTGTCTCTTCCATCGTTTAGGGAATACTCCCTCTCTGAGACAGGAATTGTATAGTTCCTTAAATTCATCCGGTCTGGTTTGTATTGCAACCTTTAGTGCAATATTAGGGATATTGTCAGGCCCAGGAGCCTTTGAATTCCCAAAACGTTGACACGCCTTCGTGAGCTCTTCTGTTGATATCGGCGGTATTTCTTCCATGCCAGGTACTCGGATCACGTCAGGGATCACATCATCTTGCTGCGGAAATAGAGCAGTCACAATTCTACGTAGTATCGCTGGGCAGGTGGGCGGCGATTCATTTGCCTTTTTAAGCTTTTTCATAACGATTTTGTAGGGTCTCCCCCATGGATCACGATCCACTTCTTCGCATAGCTCTTTCCAGCATTGGCGTTTCCTTACTTTAATGGCCTGCTTAAATTTATTACGGGCATCCAGGTAATTTTGGTGCAGGCTAGGATAGGTCTCTGTACCCCAAGCACGTTGGTGTTTCCTCCTTGCATTAAGGCATTTCCGTCGCAATTGTGCAATCTGCTCAGTCCACCAGTATGCTGGTGGACGACGACTGTCTAGCCGCCTTTCTACCATAGATGCACTGCAGGCGTTGGTGATCATGTTCATAATCTGTCCCGCTTTTGCATTGGCACATCCCGAGAGGCCCGGTTTCTCCAATGATAGCATAAATAAGTCCTCTTCAAACGTATTTGCTTTCCAGCCTGCAGATTTCCTTATATGTTTTTTCTGATTACCTTCCCTAGCCAGTTTTATTTCGAAGAGTATGGCTTGGTGGTCACTATGCGTGTAGTGCTCACTGACTTCCCATTTGGTCAACACTCTCAACAAGCAGCTGCTACCGAATGTAAGGTCAATTACGGAGGAGGAGCCACCTTTGCGAAACGTCGGTGTATCACCAGTGTTGAACAACACAACGTCTATGGAAGAAAATGACTCGAGCAGTGCTGTTCCTCTTCTATTCGTTTCTTTACTGCCCCATTCAGTTGCCCAGGCATTGAAATCACCAGCAATGATAACAGGGCTACGCGTTCGCGCATCGGCAACCAGTTGGTCCAGGAAGTATTCAAACTCCTCAATTGTAGCGCTAGGTGGTGCATAGCAGCTATAGATTTGTAAGCCGTCAACATCTGCTCGTACGAATCCTGCGGTGGAATTACTGCTGTTCTCCTGCATGGTCCGTCTGCTACAGGTCCATATTGCAGCTTTACCAGTTTGATCAGTTGCCCAATTGCATCGCTCCATATTTTTGTGCTGTTCGCACAAAATGGCGACATCTACTCTTGTTTCATGCACTGTTTGGGCTAGTACTTCCTGTGCAACTTCACAGTGATTTAGGTTGAGCTGGACAAACTTCATTGTCGTCGTGCTCTTCTAAGTGCCAACATGTAGGCCGTGCACCGGCCACTCCCTGCTATATGATTATGGTTCGTCCTTCGCTGGCAAAGCATACAACTCGCTTCTTCCTTGCATTCTTTTACTTTGTGGCCATTTCTTCCGCATTTGTAGCAGAGGCCAGAACGATCAACATCACTTTTACATGACTTGGCCATATGTCCATACTGCCAGCATTTGAAGCACCTTAAAGGTAACGTTTTTTCACGTATACGACAGATCACCCATCCAATTCGCACTTTCCCTTCATTTTTCATCACTTTGGCTGTCGAGGTTGGTACAGTCACCACTGCTGTTTGGGTGCCTCTATAAGCAGCTCTCAGCGACTTGATACATTCTATCGGGAGGTCTTTCGCACCCTCAAACTTGGATGTGATCGCCTCATGTATCTCTTCCTTTGTTGTGGTCTCATCAATATCTTTAATTTCGACTACAACCTCGTCAATCTGCGTAAGTGTTTGGATTTGTGCATCACTACCAAGAGCGTGTTCTATTGCACTTTGAAATCCAAGTTCCTTGGGATGTACATCTTTCTCTAACTCTAGAAGAAGATCACCTTTTTCGGTTCTACGAATCCGAGCTACCTTACCAGAGAGGTCATTAAGATTTGGGTCCCCTTTCAATTTTTTTAGCATATCCGCATACGACATTGCTCCAGTTTGGGTAATTTTAATAGCATCAGGACGATGCCGCGGAATTCTTTCACGTGGTTTCCTCTTTTTTTTTCTCCACCACCTGCCAGCCAGGGTCCCTTACATTATCAGGCTTGTTGGGTTCATCTATGCCTGGGTTTGGATTTAGGCTCTTAGTTCCCAGTGCTGGGGTTTCGCCAGCTCTCTTCTGTTTCCCTTTCTTTTGTGCATGGTCATTGGGTGAGTCTTGTTTCGACCTCCTCCTTTTGCTATTGGTTGCGGTCGTTATTTCACTATCCAACAGAACAGTTTCCTCATTATTTCTCTGGTTAGATATGGTTGGGGAAGTTTGGGTCTCACAGCACACAGTTATTTGCTTAGCCAATTTCGCAATTGTCTGCGTTGTCCGACGCTCGTCTTTCCCTCCACCCTGTGCATGTTCGACATACAGATTTTTGATTGACGTGACCAGCTTCTTAATTTCATGGTGCACGTTATTCCTTCCTCTGATGTACTCGCAGAGGCGATCAATTTTCGCACCCATCCGAGTAAGAGGATCCGGCTCATAAACATCCGACAGTGAATCAGACGTTTCATCGTCTACAGTCCTTGGACGGAACGTCGCAGGCGATCGGGGAGGCCTACTGCTTTTTTGGAATGGCCTCGGTAAAGTGTTTTCCTCCGGCCCTGTAAGCTCAGAGAACGACAGGGACATCTTCTTTTGGATGTTTGGAGGCGATCTCTGGAACATATGGCTTTTCCTAAATGGATCTATGTTCCCGGCACCTGTCACATACACAGGTACTTCTCGTTTCGAAAGTATAAACTGGCTTACAGCTCCCGTTTCTTCTTCAGAAAGACTTCCAACACTTGTAGTTCTATGAACTTCAGTAGCCAAGTTTCCCACTACTGAAGCACTGCGGTCGATGGATAACGACGGCTGGGAGCCCGCTTGCTCACTCCCGGAAGCCGCCGGCACTAAGGTAATCACTCTTTGCGCCGTAAACGAGTTTTCATTTCTCTCACTCATTTTTGGTTTCTTATTCGGGGTAGCCTTCCCCTATCAGTTTCTGTCCACGGATGGTATTTTATTTCCCACCTACCCGCCGGCATGCCGGTTAGGGCCTTCCCCTATCCGCAACCTGGGGACGCGCCCGATGGGAGATCCTGCCACTCCCCACGTGTGTGTGTGTGTGTGTGTGTGTGTGTGTGTGTGTGTGTGTGTGTGTGTGTGTGTGTGTGTGTGTGTGTGTGTGTGTGTGTGTGTGTGTGTGTGTGTGTGTGTGTGTGTGTGTGTGTGTGTGTGTGTGTGTGTGTGTGTGTGTGTGTGTGTGTGTGTGTGTGTGTGTGTGTGTGTGTGTTTTTTTTTTTTTTTTTTTTTTTTTTTGTGGGGTTGGGTAACGTGTGGAAAATCTTCGGAAGACGATGCGTCGGTGGGACAAACACCTCAGCAACAGTGGCGGATTCCTACCACCTAAAAACCACACACCCGCCGCTTTCACATCCTCCATGCGGAACTATCGTTAGACATTACTTCACATGGAGGTGACCAGCCATTTGGCTCATTGTTCTCCCTGTAGCGCCTCAATCTTGGATTGAGTTTGTCACCGCTATCAAATCACGGCATGTTGTTCTGCTCTTGCACGCTCTAGGCGCCTCAGCTCATTCAGTACGACTGTCGCCATATGGCTTACAGCATTCCATCCTTCCTCAGAGTCAAGCATTAGTTGCACTATGTTTTCTGGTGTTGGACGCTGCCCTAGGACAGCTGACAGTTCCCTTCGAATATCCTCAAATCGTGGGCATTGGAAAAAAATGTGCTCCACATCTTCTTGTATACCTCTGCAAGCAGGACAATCTGGAGTATCAGCGTGCTTGAACCTGCATAGGTATGCACCAAAACAGCCATGTCCACTTATCAGTTACGTCAGGTAGTGGTTAACTTCGCCGTGTTGCCTATTTAGCCATTTTTCAATGGATGGTATGAGACGGTAAGTCCAGCGACCCTTTTCCGAACAATCCCATCGTCTTTGCCATTCTATCATTGTTGAGGCGCGTTCTAGTGCTCTGCTTCCTGGTTGTACACGATTGGGGTACCATTTCTTCCTCTCCCTCGCAAGGAGTTCAATTGGGATCATTCCCGCAATAACGAGTGCCGCGTCAGTAGATACTGTGCGGAAGGCACAAGTCACTCTGAGTGCACTTAGGCGATACACCGATACCAATTTACGTCTATATGTTTCGAAGTCCATCGCATCACCCCATACAGGCGATCCATAGAGAATGATGGAGGTTACGACGTTTGCCAGCAGCATTCTACGACATTGTCTAGACCCTCCAGTGTTCGGCATGATACGGGAGAGAGCTGCAGACACACTGGCAGCTTTCCTGCTCACTATCTTTATGTGCTCCTTAAAGTTTAAACGCGCATCTATTTCCACACCCAGATATCGTAATGAATGCTGTGAGTGGGTTAAGATTCCACCTACATCAATTGTTACGGTTTCTTTCACCTTCCTACTGGTAACTAGAACTGCTTCGGTTTTATGATCATCAAGTTCAAGCCCACATGTCATCAACCACCTTTTTATGATTATGATTGTCAACCTACTTATTTCTGTTATTTCATCTATAGTTTTTGCAACCACTACGACTGCAACATCATCAGCAAAACCTACGATTTCCACATCATCAGGTACACGGAGCCTTAGGATACCATCGTACATGATATTCCACAGTAGCGGCCCCAATACAGATCCTTGGGGTACACCACCCGAAACATTGTATGTCTTCACACCGTCATCCGTGTCATACGTCAGCATTCTATCATTAAAATAGTCAGCGATGATACTTCTTAGGTACACTGGTACTTGTAACGTCTGCAGTGCATTTAGAATACAGCTCCATTTGGCCGAGTTGAATGCGTTCTTAACATCCAAGGTGACAACGGCACAGTACTTTTTTGAGCCTCCTTTCCATCTTTTCCCATCTGTGGCGTTCTTGGCTATTTGGACGACGTGTTGGATGGCGTCTATCGTCGATCGAGCCTTCCGAAACCCGTACTGCCTCTCAGCAAGATCTCCAGCGTTCTCCACAGCTTTCTCTAGTCGGCTGTATATGATTCTCTCCAGCACTTTGCCAGACGTATCCAGCATGCATAATGGTCTGTAGGAGGATGGTTCACCCGGCTGGTTCCTGTTTTTTTTCAACAGGACCAGACGCTGTCTCTTCCATCGTTTAGGGAATACTCCCTCTCTGAGACAGGAATTGTATAGTTCCTTAAATTCATCCGGTCTGGTTTGTATTGCAACCTTTAGTGCAATATTAGGGATATTGTCAGGCCCAGGAGCCTTTGAATTCCCAAAACGTTGACACGCCTTCGTGAGCTCTTCTGTTGATATCGGCGGTATTTCTTCCATGCCAGGTACTCGGATCACGTCAGGGATCACATCATCTTGCTGCGGAAATAGAGCAGTCACAATTCTACGTAGTATCGCTGGGCAGGTGGGCGGCGATTCATTTGCCTTTTTAAGCTTTTTCATAACGATTTTGTAGGGTCTCCCCCATGGATCACGATCCACTTCTTCGCATAGCTCTTTCCAGCATTGGCGTTTCCTTACTTTAATGGCCTGCTTAAATTTATTACGGGCATCCAGGTAATTTTGGTGCAGGCTAGGATAGGTCTCTGTACCCCAAGCACGTTGGTGTTTCCTCCTTGCATTAAGGCATTTCCGTCGCAATTGTGCAATCTGCTCAGTCCACCAGTATGCTGGTGGACGACGACTGTCTAGCCGCCTTTCTACCATAGATGCACTGCAGGCGTTGGTGATCATGTTCATAATCTGTCCCGCTTTTGCATTGGCACATCCCGAGAGGCCCGGTTTCTCCAATGATAGCATAAATAAGTCCTCTTCAAACGTATTTGCTTTCCAGCCTGCAGATTTCCTTATATGTTTTTTCTGATTACCTTCCCTAGCCAGTTTTATTTCGAAGAGTATGGCTTGGTGGTCACTATGCGTGTAGTGCTCACTGACTTCCCATTTGGTCAACACTCTCAACAAGCAGCTGCTACCGAATGTAAGGTCAATTACGGAGGAGGAGCCACCTTTGCGAAACGTCGGTGTATCACCAGTGTTGAACAACACAACGTCTATGGAAGAAAATGACTCGAGCAGTGCTGTTCCTCTTCTATTCGTTTCTTTACTGCCCCATTCAGTTGCCCAGGCATTGAAATCACCAGCAATGATAACAGGGCTACGCGTTCGCGCATCGGCAACCAGTTGGTCCAGGAAGTATTCAAACTCCTCAATTGTAGCGCTAGGTGGTGCATAGCAGCTATAGATTTGTAAGCCGTCAACATCTGCTCGTACGAATCCTGCGGTGGAATTACTGCTGTTCTCCTGCATGGTCCGTCTGCTACAGGTCCATATGGCAGCTTTACCAGTTTGATCAGTTGCCCAATTGCATCGCTCCATATTTTTGTGCTGTTCGCACAAAATGGCGACATCTACTCTTGTTTCATGCACTGTTTGGGCTAGTACTTCCTGTGCAACTTCACAGTGATTTAGGTTGAGCTGGACAAACTTCATTGTCGTCGTGCTCTTCTAAGTGCCAACATGTAGGCCGTGCACCGGCCACTCCCTGCTATATGATTATGGTTCGTCCTTCGCTGGCAAAGCATACAACTCGCTTCTTCCTTGCATTCTTTTACTTTGTGGCCATTTCTTCCGCATTTGTAGCAGAGGCCAGAACGATCAACATCACTTTTACATGACTTGGCCATATGTCCATACTGCCAGCATTTGAAGCACCTTAAAGGTAACGTTTTTTCACGTATACGACAGATCACCCATCCAATTCGCACTTTCCCTTTATTTTTCATCACTTTGGCTGTCGAGGTTGGTACAGTCACCACTGCTGTTTGGGTGCCTCTATAAGCAGCTCTCAGCGACTTGATACATTCTATCGGGAGGTCTTTCGCACCCTCAAACTTGGATGTGATCGCCTCATGTATCTCTTCCTTTGTTGTGGTCTCATCAATATCTTTAATTTCGACTACAACCTCGTCAATCTGCGTAAGTGTTTGGATTTGTGCATCACTACCAAGAGCGTGTTCTATTGCACTTTGAAATCCAAGTTCCTTGGGATGTACATCTTTCTCTAACTCTAGAAGAAGATCGCCTTTTTCGGTTCTACGAATCCGAGCTACCTTACCAGAGAGGTCATTAAGATTTGGGTCCCCTTTCAATTTTTTTAGCATATCCGCATACGACATTGCTCCAGTTTGGGTAATTTTAATAGCATCAGGACGATGCCGCGGAATTCTTTCACGTGGTTTCCTCTTTTTTTTCTCCACCACCTGCCAGCCAGGGTCCCTTACATTATCAGGCTTGTTGGGTTCATCTATGCCTGGGTTTGGATTTAGGCTCTTAGTTCCCAGTGCTGGGGTTTCGCCAGCTCTCTTCTGTTTCCCTTTCTTTTGTGCATGGTCATTGGGTGAGTCTTGTTTCGACCTCTTCCTTTTGCTATTGGTTGCGGTCGTTATTTCACTATCCAACAGAACAGTTTCCTCATTATTTCTCTGGTTAGATATGGTTGGGGAAGTTTGGGTCTCACAGCACACAGTTATTTGCTTAGCCAATTTCGCAATTGTCTGCGTTGTCCGACGCTCGTTTTTCCCTCCACCCTGTGCATGTTCGACATACAGATTTTTGATTGACGTGACCAGCTTCTTAATTTCATGGTGCACGTTATTCCTTCCTCTGATGTACTCGCAGAGGCGATCAATTTTCGCACCCATCCGAGTAAGAGGATCCGGCTCATAAACATCCGACAGTGAATCAGTCGTTTCATCGTCTACAGTCCTTGGACGGAACGTCGCAGGCGATCGGGGAGGCCTACTGCTTTTTTGGAATGGCCTCGGTAAAGTGTTTTCCTCCGGCCCTGTAAGCTCAGAGAACGACAGGGACATCTTCTTTTGGATGTTTGGAGGCGATCTCTGGAACATATGGCTTTTCCTAAATGGATCTATGTTCCCGGCACCTGTCACATACACAGGTACTTCTCGTTTCGAAAGTATAAACTGGCTTACAGCTCCCGTTTCTTCTTCAGAAAGACTTCCAACACTTGTAGTTCTATGAACTTCAGTAGCCAAGTTTCCCACTACTGAAGCACTGCGGTCGATGGATAACGACGGCTGGGAGCCCGCTTGCTCACTCCCGGAAGCCGCCGGCACTAAGGTAATCACCCTTTGCGCCGTAAACGAGTTTTCATTTCTCTCACTCATTTTTGGTTTCTTATTCGGGGTAGCCTTCCCCTATCAGTTTCTGTCCACGGATGGTATTTTATTTCCCACCTACCCGCCGGCATGCCGGTTAGGGCCTTCCCCTATCCGCAACCTGGGGACGCGCCCGATGGGAGATCCTGCCACTCCCCACGGGTGTGTGTGTGTGTGTGTGTGTGTGTGTGTGTGTGTGTGTGTGTGTGTGTGTGTGTGTGTGTGTGTGTGTGTGTGTGTTTTTTTTTTTTTTTTTTTTTTTTTTTTTTGTGGGGTTGGGTAACGTGTGGAAAATCTTCGGAAGACGATGCGTCGGTGGGACAAACACCTCAGCAACAGTGGCGGATTCCTACCACCTAAAAACCACACACCCGCCGCTTTCACATCCTCCATGCGGAACTATCGTTAGACATTACTTCACATGGAGGTGACCAGCCATTTGGCTCATTGTTCTCCCTGTAGCGCCTCAATCTTGGATTGAGTTTGTCACCGCTATCAAATCACGGCATGTTGTTCTGCTCTTGCACGCTCTAGGCGCCTCAGCTCATTCAGTACGACTGTCGCCATATGGCTTACAGCATTCCATCCTTCCTCAGAGTCAAGCATTAGTTGCACTATGTTTTCTGGTGTTGGACGCTGCCCTAGGACAGCTGACAGTTCCCTTCGAATATCCTCAAATCGTGGGCATTGGAAAAAAATGTGCTCCACATCTTCTTGTATACCTCTGCAAGCAGGACAATCTGGAGTATCAGCGTGCTTGAACCTGCATAGGTATGCACCAAAACAGCCATGTCCACTTATCAGTTGCGTCAGGTAGTGGTTATTTAGCCATTTTTCAATGGATGGTATGAGACGGTAAGTCCAGCGACCCTTTTCCGAACAATCCCATCGTCTTTGCCATTCTATCATTGTTGAGGCGCGTTCTAGTGCTCTGCTTCCTGGTTGTACACGATTGGGGTACCATTTCTTCCTCTCCCTCGCAAGGAGTTCAATTGGGATCATTCCCGCAATAACGAGTGCCGCGTCAGTAGATACTGTGCGGAAGGCACAAGTCACTCTGAGTGCACTTAGGCGATACACCGATACCAATTTACGTCTATATGTTTCGAAGTCCATCGCATCACCCCATACAGGCGATCCATAGAGAATGATGGAGGTTACGACGTTTGCCAGCAGCATTCTACGACATTGTCTAGACCCTCCAGTGTTCGGCATGATACGGGAGAGAGCTGCAGACACACTGGCAGCTTTCCTGCTCACTATCTTTATGTGCTCCTTAAAGTTTAAACGCGCATCTATTTCCACACCCAGATATCGTAATGAATGCTGTGAGTGGGTTAAGATTCCACCTACATCAATTGTTACGGTTTCTTTCACCTTCCTACTGGTAACTAGAACTGCTTCGGTTTTATGATCAGCAAGTTCAAGCCCACATGTCATCAACCACCTTTTTATGATTATGATTGTCAACCTACTTATTTCTGTTATTTCATCTATAGTTTTTGCAACCACTACGACTGCAACATCATCAGCAAAACCTACGATTTCCACATCATCAGGTACACGGAGCCTTAGGATACCATCGTACATGATATTCCACAGTAGCGGCCCCAATACAGATCCTTGGGGTACACCACCCGAAACATTGTATGTCTTCACACCGTCATCCGTGTCATACGTCAGCATTCTATCATTAAAATAGTCAGCGATGATACTTCTTAGGTACACTGGTACTTGTAACGTCTGCAGTGCATTTAGAATACAGCTCCATTTGGCCGAGTTGAATGCGTTCTTAACATCCAAGGTGACAACGGCACAGTACTTTTTTGAGCCTCCTTTCCATCTTTTCCCATCTGTGGCGTTCTTGGCTATTTGGACGACGTGTTGGATGGCGTCTATCGTCGATCGAGCCTTCCGAAACCCGTACTGCCTCTCAGCAAGATCTCCAGCGTTCTCCACAGCTTTCTCTAGTCGGCTGTATATGATTCTCTCCAGCACTTTGCCAGACGTATCCAGCATGCATAATGGTCTGTAGGAGGATGGTTCACCCGGCTGGTTCCTGTTTTTTTTCAACAGGACCAGACGCTGTCTCTTCCATCGTTTAGGGAATACTCCCTCTCTGAGACAGGAATTGTATAGTTCCTTAAATTTATCCGGTCTGGTTTGTATTGCAACCTTTAGTGCAATATTAGGGATATTGTCAGGCCCAGGAGCCTTTGAATTCCCAAAACGTTGACACGCCTTCGTGAGCTCTTCTGTTGATATCGGCGGTATTTCTTCCATGCCAGGTACTCGGATCACGTCAGGGATCACATCATCTTGCTGCGGAAATAGAGCAGTCACAATTCTACGTAGTATCGCTGGGCAGGTGGGCGGCGATTCATTTGCCTTTTTAAGCTTTTTCATAACGATTTTGTAGGGTCTCCCCCATGGATCACGATCCACTTCTTCGCATAGCTCTTTCCAGCATTGGCGTTTCCTTACTTTAATGGCCTGCTTAAATTTATTACGGGCATCCAGGTAATTTTGGTGCAGGCTAGGATAGGTCTCTGTACCCCAAGCACGTTGGTGTTTCCTCCTTGCATTAAGGCATTTCCGTCGCAATTGTGCAATCTGCTCAGTCCACCAGTATGCTGGTGGACGACGACTGTCTAGCCGCCTTTCTACCATAGATGCACTGCAGGCGTTGGTGATCATGTTCATAATCTGTCCCGCTTTTGCATTGGCACATCCCGAGAGGCCCGGTTTCTCCAATGATAGCATAAATAAGTCCTCTTCAAACGTATTTGCTTTCCAGCCTGCAGATTTCCTTATATGTTTTTTCTGATTACCTTCCCTAGCCAGTTTTATTTCGAAGAGTATGGCTTGGTGGTCACTATGCGTGTAGTGCTCACTGACTTCCCATTTGGTCAACACTCTCAACAAGCAGCTGCTACCGAATGTAAGGTCAATTACGGAGGAGGAGCCACCTTTGCGAAACGTCGGTATATCACCAGTGTTGAACAACACAACGTCTATGGAAGAAAATGCCTCGAGCAGTGCTGTTCCTCTTCTATTCGTTTCTTTACTGCCCCATTCAGTTGCCCAGGCATTGAAATCACCAGCAATGATAACAGGGCTACGCGTTCGCGCATCGGCGACCAGTTGGTCCAGGAAGTATTCAAACTCCTCAATTGTAGCGCTAGGTGGTGCATAGCAGCTATAGATTTGTAAGCCGTCAACATCTGCTCGTACGAATCCTGCGGTGGAATTACTGCTGTTCTCCTGCATGGTCCGTCTGCTACAGGTCCATATTGCAGCTTTACCAGTTTGATCAGTTGCCCAATTGCATCGCTCCATATTTTTGTGCTGTTCGCACAAAATGGCGACATCTACTCTTGTTTCATGCACTGTTTGGGCTAGTACTTCCTGTGCAACTTCACAGTGATTTAGGTTGAGCTGGACAAACTTCATTGTCGTCGTGCTCTTCTAAGTGCCAACATGTAGGCCGTGCACCGGCCACTCCCTGCTATATGATTATGGTTCGTCCTTCGCTGGCAAAGCATACAACTCGCTTCTTCCTTGCATTCTTTTACTTTGTGGCCATTTCTTCCGCATTTGTAGCAGAGGCCAGAACGATCAACATCACTTTTACATGACTTGGCCATATGTCCATACTGCCAGCATTTGAAGCACCTTAAAGGTAACGTTTTTTCACGTATACGACAGATCACCCATCCAATTCGCACTTTCCCTTCATTTTTCATCACTTTGGCTGTCGAGGTTGGTACAGTCACCACTGCTGTTTGGGTGCCTCTATAAGCAGCTCTCAGCGACTTGATACATTCTATCGGGAGGTCTTTCGCACCCTCAAACTTGGATGTGATCGCCTCATGTATCTCTTCCTTTGTTGTGGTCTCATCAATATCTTTAATTTCGACTACAACCTCGTCAATCTGCGTAAGTGTTTGGATTTGTGCATCACTACCAAGAGCGTGTTCTATTGCACTTTGAAATCCAAGTTCCTTGGGATGTACATCTTTCTCTAACTCTAGAAGAAGATCACCTTTTTCGGTTCTACGAATCCGAGCTACCTTACCAGAGAGGTCATTAAGATTTGGGTCCCCTTTCAATTTTTTTAGCATATCCGCATACGACATTGCTCCAGTTTGGGTAATTTTAATAGCATCAGGACGATGCCGCGGAATTCTTTCACGTGGTTTCCTCTTTTTTTTTCTCCACCACCTGCCAGCCAGGGTCCCTTACATTATCAGGCTTGTTGGGTTCATCTATGCCTGGGTTTGGATTTAGGCTCTTAGTTCCCAGTGCTGGGGTTTCGCCAGCTCTCTTCTGTTTCCCTTTCTTTTGTGCATGGTCATTGGGTGAGTCTTGTTTCGACCTCCTCCTTTTGCTATTGGTTGCGGTCGTTATTTCACTATCCAACAGAACAGTTTCCTCATTATTTCTCTGGTTAGATATGGTTGGGGAAGTTTGGGTCTCACAGCACACAGTTATTTGCTTAGCCAATTTCGCAATTGTCTGCGTTGTCCGACGCTCGTCTTTCCCTCCACCCTGTGCATGTTCGACATACAGATTTTTGATTGACGTGACCAGCTTCTTAATTTCATGGTGCACGTTATTCCTTCCTCTGATGTACTCGCAGAGGCGATCAATTTTCGCACGCATCCGAGTAAGAGGATCCGGCTCATAAACATCCGACAGTGAATCAGACGTTTCATCGTCTACAGTCCTTGGACGGAACGTCGCAGGCGATCGGGGAGGCCTACTGCTTTTTTGGAATGGCCTCGGTAAAGTGTTTTCCTCCGGCCCTGTAAGCTCAGAGAACGACAGGGACATCTTCTTTTGGATGTTTGGAGGCGATCTCTGGAACATATGGCTTTTCCTAAATGGATCTATGTTCCCGGCACCTGTCACATACACAGGTACTTCTCGTTTCGAAAGTATAAACTGGCTTACAGCTCCCGTTTCTTCTTCAGAAAGACTTCCAACACTTGTAGTTCTATGAACTTCAGTAGCCAAGTTTCCCACTACTGAAGCACTGCGGTCGATGGATAACGACGGCTGGGAGCCCGCTTGCTCACTCCCGGAAGCCGCCGGCACTAAGGTAATCACCCTTTGCGCCGTAAACGAGTTTTCATTTCTCTCACTCATTTTTGGTTTCTTATTCGGGGTAGCCTTCCCCTATCAGTTTCTGTCCACGGATGGTATTTTATTTCCCACCTACCCGCCGGCATGCCGGTTAGGGCCTTCCCCTATCCGCAACCTGGGGACGCGCCCGATGGGAGATCCTGCCACTCCCCACGTGTGTGTGTGTGTGTGTGTGTGTGTGTGTGTGTGTGTGTGTGTGTGTGTGTGTGTGTGTGTGTGTGTGTGTGTGTGTGTGTGTGTGTGTGTGTGTGTGTGTGTGTGTGTGTGTGTGTGTGTGTGTGTGTGTGTGTGTGTTTTTTTTTTTTTTTTTTTTTTTTTTTTTTTGTGAGGTTGGGTAACGTGTGGAAAATCTTCGGAAGACGATGCGTCGGTGGGACAAACACCTCAGCAACAGTGGCGGATTCCTACCACCTAAAAACCACACACCCGCCGCTTTCACATCCTCCATGCGGAACTATCGTTAGACATTACTTCACATGGAGGTGACCAGCCATTTGGCTCATTGTTCTCCCTGTAGCGCCTCAATCTTGGATTGAGTTTGTCACCGCTATCAAATCACGGCATGTTGTTCTGCTCTTGCACGCTCTAGGCGCCTCAGCTCATTCAGTACGACTGTCGCCATATGGCTTACAGCATTCCATCCTTCCTCAGAGTCAAGCATTAGTTGCACTATGTTTTCTGGTGTTGGACGCTGCCCTAGGACAGCTGACAGTTCCCTTCGAATATCCTCAAATCGTGGGCATTGGAAAAAAATGTGCTCCACATCTTCTTGTATACCTCTGCAAGCAGGACAATCTGGAGTATCAGCGTGCTTGAACCTGCATAGGTATGCACCAAAACAGCCATGTCCACTTATCAGTTACGTCAGGTAGTGGTTAACTTCGCCGTGTTGCCTATTTAGCCATTTTTCAATGGATGGTATGAGACGGTAAGTCCAGCGACCCTTTTCCGAACAATCCCATCGTCTTTGCCATTCTATCATTGTTGAGGCGCGTTCTAGTGCTCTGCTTCCTGGTTGTACACGATTGGGGTACCATTTCTTCCTCTCCCTCGCAAGGAGTTCAATTGGGATCATTCCCGCAATAACGAGTGCCGCGTCAGTAGATACTGTGCGGAAGGCACAAGTCACTCTGAGTGCACTTAGGCGATACACCGATACCAATTTACGTCTATATGTTTCGAAGTCCATCGCATCACCCCATACAGGCGATCCATAGAGAATGATGGAGGTTACGACGTTTGCCAGCAGCATTCTACGACATTGTCTAGACCCTCCAGTGTTCGGCATGATACGGGAGAGAGCTGCAGACACACTGGCAGCTTTCCTGCTCACTATCTTTATGTGCTCCTTAAAGTTTAAACGCGCATCTATTTCCACACCCAGATATCGTAATGAATGCTGTGAGTGGGTTAAGATTCCACCTACATCAATTGTTACGGTTTCTTTCACCTTCCTACTGGTAACTAGAACTGCTTCGGTTTTATGATCATCAAGTTCAAGCCCACATGTCATCAACCACCTTTTTATGATTATGATTGTCAACCTACTTATTTCTGTTATTTCATCTATAGTTTTTGCAACCACTACGACTGCAACATCATCAGCAAAACCTACGATTTCCACATCATCAGGTACACGGAGCCTTAGGATACCATCGTACATGATATTCCACAGTAGCGGCCCCAATACAGATCCTTGGGGTACACCACCCGAAACATTGTATGTCTTCACACCGTCATCCGTGTCATACGTCAGCATTCTATCATTAAAATAGTCAGCGATGATACTTCTTAGGTACACTGGTACTTGTAACGTCTGCAGTGCATTTAGAATACAGCTCCATTTGGCCGAGTTGAATGCGTTCTTAACATCCAAGGTGACAACGGCACAGTACTTTTTTGAGCCTCCTTTCCATCTTTTCCCATCTGTGGCGTTCTTGGCTATTTGGACGACGTGTTGGATGGCGTCTATCGTCGATCGAGCCTTCCGAAACCCGTACTGCCTCTCAGCAAGATCTCCAGCGTTCTCCACAGCTTTCTCTAGTCGGCTGTATATGATTCTCTCCAGCACTTTGCCAGACGTATCCAGCATGCATAATGGTCTGTAGGAGGATGGTTCACCCGGCTGGTTCCTGTTTTTTTTCAACAGGACCAGACGCTGTCTCTTCCATCGTTTAGGGAATACTCCCTCTCTGAGACAGGAATTGTATAGTTCCTTAAATTCATCCGGTCTGGTTTGTATTGCAACCTTTAGTGCAATATTAGGGATATTGTCAGGCCCAGGAGCCTTTGAATTCCCAAAACGTTGACACGCCTTCGTGAGCTCTTCTGTTGATATCGGCGGTATTTCTTCCATGCCAGGTACTCGGATCACGTCAGGGATCACATCATCTTGCTGCGGAAATAGAGCAGTCACAATTCTACGTAGTATCGCTGGGCAGGTGGGTGGCGATTCATTTGCCTTTTTAAGCTTTTTCATAACGATTTTGTAGGGTCTCCCCCATGGATCACGATCCACTTCTTCGCATAGCTCTTTCCAGCATTGGCGTTTCCTTACTTTAATGGCCTGCTTAAATTTATTACGGGCATCCAGGTAATTTTGGTGCAGGCTAGGATAGGTCTCTGTACCCCAAGCACGTTGGTGTTTCCTCCTTGCATTAAGGCATTTCCGTCGCAATTGTGCAATCTGCTCAGTCCACCAGTATGCTGGTGGACGACGACTGTCTAGCCGCCTTTCTACCATAGATGCACTGCAGGCGTTGGTGATCATGTTCATAATCTGTCCCGCTTTTGCATTGGCACATCCCGAGAGGCCCGGTTTCTCCAATGATAGCATAAATAAGTCCTCTTCAAACGTATTTGCTTTCCAGCCTGCAGATTTCCTTATATGTTTTTTCTGATTACCTTCCCTAGCCAGTTTTATTTCGAAGAGTATGGCTTGGTGGTCACTATGCGTGTAGTGCTCACTGACTTCCCATTTGGTCAACACTCTCAACAAGCAGCTGCTACCGAATGTAAGGTCAATTACGGAGGAGGAGCCACCTTTGCGAAACGTCGGTGTATCACCAGTGTTGAACAACACAACGTCTATGGAAGAAAATGACTCGAGCAGTGCTGTTCCTCTTCTATTCGTTTCTTTACTGCCCCATTCAGTTGCCCAGGCATTGAAATCACCAGCAATGATAACAGGGCTACGCGTTCGCGCATCGGCAACCAGTTGGTCCAGGAAGTATTCAAACTCCTCAATTGTAGCGCTAGGTGGTGCATAGCAGCTATAGATTTGTAAGCCGTCAACATCTGCTCGTACGAATCCTGCGGTGGAATTACTGCTGTTCTCCTGCATGGTCCGTCTGCTACAGGTCCATATGGCAGCTTTAGCAGTTTGATCAGTTGCCCAATTGCATCGCTCCATATTTTTGTGCTGTTCGCACAAAATGGCGACATCTACTCTTGTTTCATGCACTGTTTGGGCTAGTACTTCCTGTGCAACTTCACAGTGATTTAGGTTGAGCTGGACAAACTTCATTGTCGTCGTGCTCTTCTAAGTGCCAACATGTAGGCCGTGCACCGGCCACTCCCTGCTATATGATTATGGTTCGTCCTTCGCTGGCAAAGCATACAACTCGCTTCTTCCTTGCATTCTTTTACTTTGTGGCCATTTCTTCCGCATTTGTAGCAGAGGCCAGAACGATCAACATCACTTTTACATGACTTGGCCATATGTCCATACTGCCAGCATTTGAAGCACCTTAAAGGTAACGTTTTTTCACGTATACGACAGATCACCCATCCAATTCGCACTTTCCCTTTATTTTTCATCACTTTGGCTGTCGAGGTTGGTACAGTCACCACTGCTGTTTGGGTGCCTCTATAAGCAGCTCTCAGCGACTTGATACATTCTATCGGGAGGTCTTTCGCACCCTCAAACTTGGATGTGATCGCCTCATGTATCTCTTCCTTTGTTGTGGTCTCATCAATATCTTTAATTTCGACTACAACCTCGTCAATCTGCGTAAGTGTTTGGATTTGTGCATCACTACCAAGAGCGTGTTCTATTGCACTTTGAAATCCAAGTTCCTTGGGATGTACATCTTTCTCTAACTCTAGAAGAAGATCGCCTTTTTCGGTTCTACGAATCCGAGCTACCTTACCAGAGAGGTCATTAAGATTTGGGTCCCCTTTCAATTTTTTTAGCATATCCGCATACGACATTGCTCCAGTTTGGGTAATTTTAATAGCATCAGGACGATGCCGCGGAATTCTTTCACGTGGTTTCCTCTTTTTTTTCTCCACCACCTGCCAGCCAGGGTCCCTTACATTATCAGGCTTGTTGGGTTCATCTATGCCTGGGTTTGGATTTAGGCTCTTAGTTCCCAGTGCTGGGGTTTCGCCAGCTCTCTTCTGTTTCCCTTTCTTTTGTGCATGGTCATTGGGTGAGTCTTGTTTCGACCTCCTCCTTTTGCTATTGGTTGCGGTCGTTATTTCACTATCCAACAGAACAGTTTCCTCATTATTTCTCTGGTTAGATATGGTTGGGGAAGTTTGGGTCTCACAGCACACAGTTATTTGCTTAGCCAATTTCGCAATTGTCTGCGTTGTCCGACGCTCGTTTTTCCCTCCACCCTGTGCATGTTCGACATACAGATTTTTGATTGACGTGACCAGCTTCTTAATTTCATGGTGCACGTTATTCCTTCCTCTGATGTACTCGCAGAGGCGATCAATTTTCGCACCCATCCGAGTAAGAGGATCCGGCTCATAAACATCCGACAGTGAATCAGACGTTTCATCGTCTACAGTCCTTGGACGGAACGTCGCAGGCGATCGGGGAGGCCTACTGCTTTTTTGGAATGGCCTCGGTAAAGTGTTTTCCTCCGGCCCTGTAAGCTCAGAGAACGACAGGGACATCTTCTTTTGGATGTTTGGAGGCGATCTCTGGAACATATGGCTTTTCCTAAATGGATCTATGTTCCCGGCACCTGTCACATACACAGGTACTTCTCGTTTCGAAAGTATAAACTGGCTTACAGCTCCCGTTTCTTCTTCAGAAAGACTTCCAACACTTGTAGTTCTATGAACTTCAGTAGCCAAGTTTCCCACTACTGAAGCACTGCGGTCGATGGATAACGACGGCTGGGAGCCCGCTTGCTCACTCCCGGAAGCCGCCGGCACTAAGGTAATCACCCTTTGCGCCGTAAACGAGTTTTCATTTCTCTCACTCATTTTTGGTTTCTTATTCGGGGTAGCCTTCCCCTATCAGTTTCTGTCCACGGATGGTATTTTATTTCCCACCTACCCGCCGGCATGCCGGTTAGGGCCTTCCCCTATCCGCAACCTGGGGACGCGCCCGATGGGAGATCCTGCCACTCCCCACGGGTGTGTGTGTGTGTGTGTGTGTGTGTGTGTGTGTGTGTGTGTGTGTGTGTGTGTGTGTGTGTGTGTGTGTGTGTGTGTTTTTTTTTTTTTTTTTTTTTTTTTTTTTTGTGGGGTTGGGTAACGTGTGGAAAATCTTCGGAAGACGATGCGTCGGTGGGACAAACACCTCAGCAACAGTGGCGGATTCCTACCACCTAAAAACCACACACCCGCCGCTTTCACATCCTCCATGCGGAACTATCGTTAGACATTACTTCACATGGAGGTGACCAGCCATTTGGCTCATTGTTCTCCCTGTAGCGCCTCAATCTTGGATTGAGTTTGTCACCGCTATCAAATCACGGCATGTTGTTCTGCTCTTGCACGCTCTAGGCGCCTCAGCTCATTCAGTACGACTGTCGCCATATGGCTTACAGCATTCCATCCTTCCTCAGAGTCAAGCATTAGTTGCACTATGTTTTCTGGTGTTGGACGCTGCCCTAGGACAGCTGACAGTTCCCTTCGAATATCCTCAAATCGTGGGCATTGGAAAAAAATGTGCTCCACATCTTCTTGTATACCTCTGCAAGCAGGACAATCTGGAGTATCAGCGTGCTTGAACCTGCATAGGTATGCACCAAAACAGCCATGTCCACTTATCAGTTGCGTCAGGTAGTGGTTAACTTCGCCGTGTTGCCTATTTAGCCATTTTTCAATGGATGGTATGAGACGGTAAGTCCAGCGACCCTTTTCCGAACAATCCCATCGTCTTTGCCATTCTATCATTGTTGAGGCGCGTTCTAGTGCTCTGCTTCCTGGTTGTACACGATTGGGGTACCATTTCTTCCTCTCCCTCGCAAGGAGTTCAATTGGGATCATTCCCGCAATAACGAGTGCCGCGTCAGTAGATACTGTGCGGAAGGCACAAGTCACTCTGAGTGCACTTAGGCGATACACCGATACCAATTTACGTCTATATGTTTCGAAGTCCATCGCATCACCCCATACAGGCGATC
>OX596383.1:12715836-12797646 GCA_951394425.1 Tipula unca | reverse complement strand
TTTTTTTCGGGGTCACCATGCCTTAATATAGGCCTTCGATGTTTCACTGTAATTAACGAAGATTCCTTTCTTCGTATTTGAATCAAAATATTTCCGTTCAGTTTTTATGTTTCTTCCGGTCTGATATCCTCGATACCAAATTTAAATCTATTTTTTGACTCGAGTATTGAAACCAAAATGTGCCTTGTGAAATTATACACATGACACGTGTCTGTTTACTTCTCAAACATATGTTGCATTCCCCGACTAGATAATACTTCATTTGATTATAATCTCCTTAGTACCAGGCAACGAAGCCAAATTATTTGAACACACCATTTTAACTGACTGATTAAAAGTTTTTAAGATTTGGTTGACATACACAACTTCAAAAGAGGTCTTTTTTCATCTTCTTGTCTTGACGTATTGGTTTAAACCATTTGATAATCAAATGAATTGGCAGCATTATCAGGCAGAGCCTGAAACTATGTTCCAGTCCATTCACCCAAAAGCACACATATGTTTTTTTAGTGGAGACACAATCGATATCTTAATATGTTTCGATTTCGTTTGATCGTCTACTTTTCGGACACCCTTTATACATATATACATATGTATGTATATGTAATATATATATATACAATTATGATAAAGGCCGCTCTTTGGTCCTTAACAAATTTACGATTTTTAATTTAAATTATAAGGTAAGATATTAAAAACGATATTAAATACCGGAATAAATTGTAATTAGTAATTAAATTTTATCAAATTATTGTAAATATATTAAATTATAAAATTATGCTATTTTTAAGAGCTATATTATACATATTTTTAAAAATATTAAAGATTATTTTACATTTAATTTTAGATATATATATTTTCGCGCATAAAAAGAAATATTTTGCATAGAGACATGATTTAACAAATTTATATTTTTATTTTTTGATCTCATGCTTTATATATATATATATATATATAAAAAAAAAAAGGAAAACAAACAGTATATAAAATATGAATGAATATATTTTTCCGTCCGACTTGTAAAAAAGAAAAATTTGAATAAAATATCTCATTTTGTAAATCAAAAACAAATATTTTGTAAGAAATCATGATAATATAAATAAATAAATCAATTGTTATATTTTTCGAAATATACTCTTGTGTTCTAATTTTACTCACTTCATGAGTATATACATAGTGATTTGGTGGTGCAAACCTAGAAGATCTATCCTAAATCGCAAAAGCAAACTGTAAAAATTTGGCTCAAGAAATGGACGATTTATGATCTGTGTTCAAAGATCCGAGAAGAGAATAGTATGGAATCTGGCTCTGTGAAAGGGCTGGACAGCTCCAATAATAGTGTAAGCAACCGCTCACTTCCTCCAGAAACTGGTTACAAAATACATCTCGAGCAGGTCCCATGTGATCAGGATTCTCAGCTGGATCCATTTTTGACGTTAACACATATAATGAACCTCAAGTTCTGAATTCTTCTGGCTCAATTTTAACTGAATTACATCAATGAATTCGCTAAAAACCAAGTATTAAACATTTTCAACTGGTTTTAGTTTTTACTATTTTCGAACCGAGCATCAAAATTTCAAGAATTGTTCCCCTTAAGCCAGTGAGGAAACGATATAACTGCGTAAATCCTAAATCAAGCTTCGTTGATTACCAATGAAATAAGTCCGTAATGCTAATTCATGGATTAGCATCTCAAACACGGACACCCTATATGGCCGTCACGTGTTTCGCTTAGTATCCCCCTTTCGTACTAGCTTTTACCTAAAATATTATAAATAAACAATACAATTATTTATAAAAAAAAACTTATGCACCTTATCAAAAACCTGTTCAATAGGATTGATACCTCTGTTGAGAGTGCAGAATCCATGGGCCAAGCCATCGATCATATTAGGGCAGGCTGGCGAATTAAATCGAACCTGTGGCCGTGCGTCTTCGGTTTGAAAATATTCAGAGTCAAACCTGAAAACGGTCGACGATTTCATGAATTATTTTCCACTGTCTCTTCAATAAATCCAACATCTCATTGATAGTTTTTTTTAATTCTTCCTTAACCTTTTCTTTAAAAAAAGTTTCGATTTTGTTTGATTTAGAAATATTACTTTTTAGGAATTAAGTTTCGAATCAAGTTACAATATTGGAAAGTCCATCAAATCAAAAAGAGACAAAATTGTTAATTAGTGGCTGAAAAAAAAAAAATACTTTAAAAACATCAAATCTTCGAGAGTACCTTGATATTGTCTGGTCAACTTTCTCAGAATGTGATAATGTAACGGCGTAAATAAAATAAAATAAAATTTCTCACAAAGTAATACATGTTTATTAAATTATAAATTAGTACATGAATTTGAAAAACCTGAAACTTATTATTTCAAGTAGATATAGAGTCTAATAATCGAGTTTAAATTATTATTAATAAAGCGTTGTGAGTTCTGAATTTGCATCATCACAATTAACAAAAAGACACTAAAGAAATTTTAAATTGGAAATTTCAGATTTAGTTACGGGATAGAGCTGCTTTTATTCCGTCATCATATTGAAAATCACCAGAATCAACTGAACAATTCCAGCTACCATGCAAAACCGCAACCATTTAGAAATTAAACTCAATCAAATCCATTGCATTTAAATGCACAGTATCAATAGTTTTGTTTAAAAAATGTTAGTACATCAAACCTTAGAGCACATTGTAATGGAATGGTATAGGCACCATCGGTGAATATTTAAAATTTAAATGACAATAATTTTGAACTATTTTCTGTAGAATCTCTACAAGGAGGGCAGCATTCAACGAAATTCTGGCAAATTTAATTCAGTGTCTTTTATGTAAGCAAGAGGTACACTGAAAAAAAATTGCATGCCTATATGCAACATAAACTGTTTCAATAGAATTATATCCCGAAAACCGCATAATTTATATATACCGCTGATATAAATAGGTGTAATTCGGAAAACTCGAATACTAATTTTTAGAATATGTTTATTTCAATTAAATTGTTTTGTATCTCGTTTTAAATTATATTAAATACAGAAATTTGATTTTAATAAACAGAAATAATTTTAAGAAATAAATTACTACCAAATATAATTTATTTTCGATTGTTTTATGATATAATATATTTACTAAGTAAATTTAATTTTAATCATATTTGGATAGTTTTCAATACGTTCAAATGTTTACAGCATATTTATCCCAATTACGTTTAAAACAAATTATATGTGAAATTCCATTTTATTAAAAAGCAGTATTAAATACATCTGTTTTGGTTATAATTTATTTCTTAAAATTATTTCAGTTTATTAAATAAAAATTTCTAAATTTCGAATAGCATAAAACTAAATTGGAAATACAATATAAAATATTCAGGATTGAAGCACACAGGAATATTAAAAAATCAGTTTAAAATTGATTTTCATTGTAATAGGTTGTGACTTAAAAAAATATATTGGAAATAAATTGTGGGTGTTTAATTTATCAAAAAACAGTGAATTATTTGTGAAATATTTTACAGTAACTGTATGGAATTTATTGTAAATATAATATAATTAATGTATAATTGTTCGTGCTAAAATTTATTTTGATGATGAAAATAACTAATAATAATAATAACAGTGTTAAAGGCCATTACTGGCCCCTTACTGAATCAACAATCTGGCTCCAACGGTTTCGATCCTGAGATTGGTCTTCATACTGTCTAAGACAATCTGAAGAGGCCAAGTCGTTCTCTACATCGTGGAGCCATCGTCGCCTGCAACGACCTCTGCGCCTACCATATGGTGGCTCTCCTTTCAGAGATCGCTGCACAATTCGTTCCGGATCAGCACGCAGAACGTGACCGAGCCAGCGTACTCGCTGAGATCTAACTTCATGATGAAAATAACTATGTATATTTAAAAATAAATAAGTGTTGTAATTGTTGTAAAAGTATTAATTGTTTGCGAAATATTTAGTTTTTGTATTATCAAAACGCATGCCATACAATTCATGGTTATAAAAATATACGCGTTATACGGTCCGTTATTCTAATCCAATAAAATATATCTTCTTTGGATATAAAATATATCCATCCAACAACAAAACATATTTATTTTTTAAATAAAGTATTTCTCAAGTTCGGAAATTTTTATTCGTATTAACATATGATTTTATCGAATGCTAAATTTCAATTTGGTTAAACATACCAACATATATTGTATATATATTATATACATATATAAATATATATATATATATATATATATATATATATATATATATATATATATGTATATATATATATATATATATATATATATATATATATATATATATATATATATATATATATATATATATATATATATATATATATATATATATATATATATATATATATATATATATATATATATATATATATATATATTTATTTATTTCAAATTACAAATTATTTACTTTTAATTAATTAGCTTTCTTAATTATTTTCATACACAAATTATTTTTAGTGATCGATTTAAGGTTTATATAATTATTATTTTTAAACCAAAATTGGTTGTTGAACGGAAGTACAATTATTAATTTTGTGTATAAAACCTATCTAATTCTTAAATATTTAAAATGATTTGATTTTCAGCCTGAAAATACTACCGGCATTGAAGTATTGCAAAATTCTTCTGAATCTGATACTGCAAGTAACTCAACTAGCATTTTTTCAAGTGTTGATTTAGATGAAAACGCTTCATTGGTAATAAATTTAAACTCATACAAAAAGTATTACATTAATTTCGTTTTTATTTTTCAGAATTCCAATGTATTGCTATATGTAAATCTTCAGCCTAATGTGCTAAATGATTATGTTATGTACTAAAGGTCATTATTCGACCGAGCTATATCAAAAATAAAAATCACGTCAGATAGATTTATTTACTTGGCCAATTTAATTGAAAAAGCTTTTCCAGGAGAAAAATCAAACGTTTTTTATGTACCGTATAATTCCAATACAAGATCTCTTGCTACAGGAAATCTCTGGACGTCTTATTATAAATTTAAACAGAAGATTCGGGCATCGCTATCGATCAACCAATCTGATCAAAGCCCAGAAGAAAATTGTTATACCATCACAGACAGTAAATTGGAATATTTAAAAACTAACGTATCACCCTGGGACAAAATTAGTGAATATTGGCTTGTAACGTGTGCTTTAAGAAATAAATTATTTAACAGTAAAAATAGTTGAATATTTTAAGGAATTTCAGCACTCAAATCCAATAAAGGAATTCAATTATTGGAAATTGATTTTAAATTTATATTTAAAAATAATTACACTGAATTGTATGAAGCTTGGCATACAATAAATAAAAAACTTATAAACATAGCAAAAAAGAAAACTGGTAAATTAATTAAAAAAACTTATTACTTAATTACATAAACTTATTATTTAATTTTGTTTCAGGTAAGAAACCAGAAATTACAAAAATCCTAGAATCGGGAGATGCTGAATTGACCGAATTTTTTTGATTGCCATTTTTATTGAATAACAACTTTTCACGAAAAAGGGATTCTCACGGAGCGGCCGTACTTCTCACTAAACCTGAATGTGCCGAAATATATATCAGTTAAACTTAAGTAAAAGATATTATCAAAATCAAACATCAACAAAATTCTTGTTTGGCAAATCGCTAGATTTATTGGCTGAAGATAAAACATTTTTAATGAATAACAATCGTGAAGTTTAATTGAACAAATTTAATTGAAGTTCTTAAGGTTAGTTATTTTAAATTGGAATGGCCGTTTTTTTACATTTTGACTTTGACGAGAACTATCCTATTTTTGGATGTAACAATAGATTGTATGTTATAAGAAATATTGTGTATTTAAGATGCACGGAATTAAAAACTATTTATTATAACAGACATTTGGTGGTAGTACTAAAATGCAATTAAGAAAAAGCACACAATTTTTCTTTAGAGGTTACTTCGTGCTGTATTTATTACATGCATTTAAATTTCAGATTTAGTTACTGCTTTTAGTTATGTTACCAAGTTGCAGTGAAAAGTAGCTACACGTTTATTTAAAAAATAATTTTCCTGATAATCTTGGAGGAAATAATTAATGATAATTTTAATATTATTTTTACTCTAAATATTGTAGAACCAACAGAAATGCGTATGTGGCAGACCATGTTAAATCAAAAATAAAAACATAACAGCAAAATGACTAGTCAAGCTGTTTAAAATCAAATTATAAAATGAAAATATACAATTAAAGCATAACAAAGAACGTAGAACTAAACCTGACCAGGTCGAAGTCGAGGGAATCCATTTCTATTAAATAAATTCGAGAGCTGCTTTTATTCCGTCATCATATTGAAAATCACCAGAATCAACTGAGCAATTCAACCTATCATGCAAAACTGCAACCATTTAAAAGTTAAAACCGACAAAATCCAATGCATGGTTTTGAAAATGTTAAAACATCACACCTTAGAGCACATTGTAATGGAATGGTGGTATGGCACCATCGGTGAATATTTAAAATTTAAACGACAATAATTTTGAACTATTTTTTGTAAAATCTCTACAAGGACGACATTCAACGAAATTCTGGAAAATTTAATTCAGTGTCTTTCATGTGAGCAAGAGGTATATATCAGTGTATTCAATACTTCTTGCTCATGTGAATGATATACTCAATATAATGAATTAAAATTGTATTTAAAATTTCGATGAATGCAGTTCTTAAGAAAATAGTTCAAAGGACATTTTAATAATCACCGATGGTGTTGTACTCTATACAAGTTGTTCGTTTTGCCGAATTTAATTTCTAAATGATTACGTTCGTTTTGTTGCTGGGTTTTAAGTAGTTTCGTGTATGATGACAGATTAATAGTTTGCAAGTCTTTCAGTACGCTTCTTTACACATCGCTCATGTTACTCTTAAAATGCAGTTTTTTTTCATTACAATATTTATGTGTAAACTCTATATAGAGAATAGTATGCTGAATATTTGTTGTTTCATGCTCATTACGAAATATAATTATTATGCTATATTCGTTGATGATAGTACTAAAATGCAATTTAGAAAAAGCACACAGTTTTCTTTAGAGTTTACTTCGTGCTGTGTCCATTACATGCATGTAAATTATTTAAAAAAGCAACAGTTAGTGCATCGGAAATTTATAGTTCAAGCAGTGTAAACAGTTTTGTTATCGATTCGCGTAGAGTTTTAATTATTTTGCATGGATTCTATTTTTTCAAAATTATATGTTTATAATGCATGTCAAAATCAATCGATTCTCCTACACGTAATAGGAAAGTTTCCAAGGGAGAAATAATACCTATGTTTCCCAACCATCCATAGTATAATCCAATAATAATTGAAAACATTCTTGCAGGTTTACTAGCTAATGCAGGGAATTTTGTTTCAATCGTGATTTCAAATTAACCCCTCAGTTTAATGGAGCTCAAGATACACTCCATCGATTTCTTCATTAATGTAATATCTTATAAAAGGATCTAAAAACTGAAAATGATATTTTAATAAGAATTTATGGAATAAGCCCGTGGTCGGCGTAAATCAACATGTTTTCAAAGAATATCACATCATATGACGACCATCATCTTCTACGGTATCAAATGGGTGTGATTGGTTTTCAACGCTTCACGAATGAAGTGGTCATAAGATTAGATTTTTATTTCGACGATATATTAATGGCAAACTTATTACTTTCGTAATTCAATATAGGAAACTTTACACTTCATAAAATTCTCTAATGTATTCACTATAGATCATCTTTCGAGGTTGTATACTAAAACAGTTGGCAGCCTTCCATACTTCTAAATTTGCTAATTTTCTATCAACTGCTAAGTTTTTGTATAAGACAACCATATAAAAACTTACATAGAAGAACCAATATCCGATCATCAATTCGGATTCGACGGAAAAACATTAGTTCATTTTGATCTAAATAACAACAGTTTCGCCACACCATATTTGAAAGGATACATGTGACTACGTCGCATACATCCCGCCTGAATCACCTATATCATCGTACACTACGTGTTTTTAATTTTCAAGTTTTATATTTTAGATTCCCAAGTCATATTTGTAGACTTATCTCACTTAATATAAAAATGAAAAATAAAAATAAAACAAAAATGAGGAAGAATACAAGTGTCATCTCAATTAATTGTGGCACAGTATACGGAGGTTACTCATATTTGTTTGCGGTGTGGATTTATGTTATTAAACATAAATTATTTCTTGGATGGTAAATGAACGATGTATGCTATAAATGAATAATGTGAGTACTGCGTCCTTCTTGCTGAATGTCAGACCACGCCTTCATTTACAAGAAAATACACAAATTTGTATGGAATATCATTTAACAAAAAATATGTACTTGATAGAATGAATGTCGGGAACATTAATTTTCTGACTGACAAAGGTGCAAATATATAGATTGTACCAATTAAAAATAGATTGTACCAATTCGAGATGTCAAAAAACAAAATAATTTATTCTTTCTGCAGTCAATGAAATAAAAATACACAGTTGTGGACCAACACACTTAACAATAAACATAGTCCTCCACCTTTAATAAATAAGAAACTAGTTGATCGTAGCACTTTTGTAACAGTTATCAGCCGGTAATTAATATTTAAATATCTTTTTTATTTTATTTAGCAGCATTTATTTAGTTTTTTTTGTAAATTGTGTGAACGAATGATCTCATATAAAACGAAAATCTTGAAAAAAAATATACTCTACTATTTTTTAAATTATTTAATTTTCCTATTTAGTGGTTAGCAATTTTTTATTTTATTTTATTTTTCACAACTTGTAAAAACATTTAAAAAACAAAATGAACAATAATAGCAACCATTGAACAGCTGAATGAATACTCTCATAGCTACATATGGGTCGCAGCTGCCTACCAGCTTCGGATTATCAATCAAGAAACCCATGGAGCCCAATAACCGGCAGCAAACGTCGTTACAAAGGCAATAGGTTCTGCTACATTCATCAACAATTTGGAAGTGCTGCAATAAAATCCTACTGACAAACCACAATTACCACCAGTTACCAAAAACGCCGTTATTCTCCCCACACCAAAAGATACATTTGGAAACATAGACTCGTCCTCGCAAAAATTGCCATAGGCAAATTGACCAAGTGTAAATTTCTAGCGGACGAGCTCGGGTTATGCAAGATGTGAGAATTGATCTGCCAGCAACCAAATACACGTGGAATTGGTTGAAGTTCGAAAAATGGTAAAAACTTTCGCAAGTAGGACAGACAATTTGTTAGCGAAATTAAATAAATCTTCTCATGGTAGTATGGATATAAAATAGTCAGCGAATGAACTATAAAACTGCATTCAGGTCTTTCGCAGAGAGTCTGAGAGACCCAATTAAACATACATTATTAACACGTGCAGATACAATACTTTGATATATGGCATCCCTAAAGCTATTGTAGGAGAAGGATTAAACGTATCTATTATGAGCAAAATTTTAAAATCCGAAGTTTATCTAAACAGACAAACTGAATGTCAGATGTTCTCCAAAATAGCGCAAAAACTTGGTAGTCTCAATATCGGCCTACTGTAAGAATTCTGAACATTATTTAAGTGAAATATAGTTAATCAACAAATAAATAGCCTCCAATAATCGCACACGCAAACACGGATACTATTCCTATAGGAATAGAAAATAGACTTCAAAAGAAACCCAACTGCACTTCTTTGCATCATCTCATGGAAAAGATCCTTGCGATGGAATTGGGGGTGTCTTCAAACGAAATGCCACGAAAGCCAGCCTTCAGCGACCATACGCTGATCAAATAACAACAGCACAACAACTATTCGATTGAGCTACAAAAAATGAATCAAACATTACTTTTAGATTTTGTACAAATCAAGAGTACAGAAAGGTAGCACGATCACTAGCAAAAAAATTTGATTTAGTAAAAGCCAACAGAGGAACGCATTATCATTGCTTTGTTCCCAATGGTAACAACCACATCACAGCGCATCGATTTTCCAATTCTGATAATTTTTATAATTTTAAATTAAAATAATTTGTAAATAAATTAACTAACTTTATTGAATAAAACTGTAAAAGTAAAAACAAAAACATGAATTTCGTAGTTTAGAATTAATAATTGTACTGAAATGTTAAATTCCACCCTAACTTGTTATGACGTTTTGTTCTATAAAACTCGAACGATTAAAAAAAAAAGGGTGAGCATTACGACAAGGAATACTTAAGATACACGAATTTAAAGATGTGAACATTTCCGAGTTTCCGACAAAAACAAATTATAACGGAACTCCGCGTATTTTGACCCCACCGAGTTTTTACTCAAATTATATTTCTTTTATCTATATCTACCATCTCACCGAATTTCAAAAAAATTGGACACCTTGCCCCCGGATGGGTGTCTGATTTCGCGTGGAATGGTTGAATTATTACGGGAATGAAATTTATTATTTGCATACTATTCTTGTACAAACATATGTACCAATGTACGGATGTATACATATTTTTAATAACAAACAAACAAGTATTATTATAAACATTTATATGTTTCACTTTTGAATGAATAATAAATCTATTTCGATAAAACTAATCACTCAATTTTCGTTTTTCGACTATAAAAAAAAAATAGTTTTATAACGAAATCTGGATATAGCGACCGAATCTGGCCGGTCCCTTGGAGGCCGTTATAATTGGTAACCACTGTACAAAAAAATTTTAAAATCTATTTCAAAAATGTAAAATATACAGTAAATGCTCGATTTGTGCAACATTTGCTTCTCGCAATTTTCGATAAGTGCAAATCAAGAAAAGAAACCTAAAATTTTGGTAATTGCAACATTTTTATTTTTTTGAGTTCGTTAATGAACGATGTAGCACTAAGTGAACTAAGTCATAATTTACAGCGTTCTAGGCTAGAAGTGGAAACTATTCAATTATTATTGGCACAATTGCCACACGAGGATGAGTACTTGACACAGGAAGTCAACGATTCGATCAATGAATTTAATTTTGCATATCCGTTACTCAATTCAACAGATGCAGAAAGCGGCGATGACCATGATTTACAAACTAATGCTAATCCGTATATCAAACTAGAGGATGAAAAAAAAAGCTTCAATGTATGCTTGGAGTGGGCCCAACAAAATGAAATTGCAATGGAAGACTGACTATATATTGCAATAGAAGACTGACTATATATGATTCTTCATAATTTAAGAGAAAGTGCTGTACTAAAACGGAACGATTGCTTAAATCAAACCCGAAATGCTAAAATCGGAAATGCTATTTTTTTTAGAAAATCGTGAAATTACTTTTAACAATTTTAGTATATTTTTATATTTACATACGTAATTTTAATGTATTTTGTTTCAGTTTTACTTGAAATTTGTGATGAATTCTATATTGAATAAAGCTACTTTCCCGTTTCATTTGTTTGTTTTTAGTATGGATGCGCCATGTTCGCTCGTTGCAATTGGCTTGGTTTTTAATGTGTTGCACAAATCGAGCATTTACTGTATTTAGAATAGAATTTAGAACTAAAAAATATCAGTGAAATATGACAAATAAAACTAATTTAACTGAGTTCAATTCAGAAGCCTCTGAAACAAATTCCATGATAGTAAATAATTATAATAATATGAATGAATCAACAAACACCACCAAAGAACTGCACACCATTTCTATAACGGATGATCTGAACACTTATGTTAAAATACCTGGCAACCAGACTTTGGAAGCTGCTCAAATTAAACTGTTCAAGCTATTAAAAAAATGGAATTTGTTGAATTTATACGAATATTTGGATGGTAAATTTTCATAATACAGAAAATACATAAAATTATAAATGAATTATATTTATGTTAAATTTTAGCATAAAATGTGAGCATGAAATTGATTTAGAATTTGAGTTACTGAATTGGCAACATGCACAAGCGAATGCGATATTCAAACCAGAACCATTGTAACCTTATTTTTATCTACCTGTACTTTCCTTGAATGGAAAAAACAAAAAACTTAAATAAAAAACAGATTACCGGAAAAATAAGAAAAACTATTTTGGAGGTCATTTTGAAAGTGAGAAACTTGAAGACTACTATGTTTCTAATAATTTCGTAGTCCTTGGTTCTTTATCTTTAAAACGAGCCATACTTTTTTTATATTTGCATAAATGCACCACATTTTCAACAAATTAACAAATATTTCAACCTCTATACCTTAGGCAACAACACAAAAAAAATGTGAATTGGAAAAAGCGCTACATTTGTTTTAATTAACAGAGAAAGTAACTAATTACATATAACAGTTACAGCAATTAACGCGCCCTCTGTAGTATATAGTTAATTGGTATAATCTATTACATAATAATATCTCGATTGTCAAAAACAAAGTAAAATTGTCAGTCGATTAAGAGAATTGAGCGATAACAGTGGTAACGTTTCATTTTATTACGAGATTACGATTATAGCTGTGACATAGAGATAATCTTTCATTTTTATTACGAGATTACGATTACGCAAAAGTTGTTGCTGATGCTTTTATTAAATATTTCAAGTACTACACCTTCAACACATAAAAATTGCAAAATTAAAACATGACTTCCGGTTCCATATGTTGAATTTATATAAAATAAAAATACTGTCAAATAGCTCCTGTAGGTCCATGTTTAATTTATTTGAATTTAACGAATAAAAAATTATTTCATTAAAAATATAAGAGATGGCTTTATTTAGCGAAGATTCAGAAAAATATTATACGCAAACGGATATTTTAAATTTTATTTAGCTAAGACTCAAACCAAAATAATGTATTAACTGTAATTTAGCCAAGACACAAACTATAAATTAATTCTTTTAAAATCCGGTGTTCGTTCAAACATATTCGCACAAAGTTCACATTTGTGTAAAACACAGTTTTCTAGTACATTGGGTATTTAATAAATTTTCTGTTACAATTCCATACAGTCATGCACGATTCAGAAAAACGGCAAAATTACATAATTTATAACAAAAAATGAATAAAAACTAACGAAACACCCAAATTACATACACTAAATTAAGCGTACAAATAATACTGTATCCGGATTCTGTTTATGTGAGGAAGCCCCCCACCCATCAATAATGGTTGACTATGCTAAATTAAAGATAAAGAGAATATCGATATTTTGTCATTCTTCAACTAGCTTTGCCTGTAACCTTGTGTTTACTAGTCATTTTAGGTTTAATGACTCAGTAAGGCCAGTAATGACCTTCGTATACTTTTTATTAGTATTATTGTTCTTTCTAAAAATTATACCTAAAAAATCCAATATGTAAAACCACAGGGAATGCTTAGTAGACCACACCTTAGAATACAAACTATTTGAACCCATCATCAAAACGACCGGAATCATTTAGAAAATACATTCGGCATAATACAATCAATTTTATATTCCGCAAATATACATATGTAAATGAAAATAACCCTGAACCAATGGTTTTTATGAAAATAACCAATGTTGAACCACAGGAAATGTTAGTAGACAACACCTTAGTACACATTGCCATCTTTGTAGTAGTAGGCCGCATATTGGAACAAATTTTACAGCAAAACACCATCGATGATTATTAAAAAGAGAATCAAATCAATAAAAATTTCCAACTGAACTATTTTAAACTTACGCGATAAATATTTGATGAAGAACAAAAATATGTTTTGCCGAAAGTCTTTTGCAAACAGTTTGAGCATAACCAAAATAAGAATCCGACATTTTGACCACAAAAAAACTACACCAACAAAAAGATGCAGTGGCGATCGTATATCACCAAAACTGTATGCCAACCGTGATGCCATGTCTAAGTTTTGTCAAACGATTTCATGTAATGCTTGGCTATTATTTCTTATAATTAGTTTGTTTTAATTTATGTTTTGCTCCAAGTGCTAGTAAAACATGATTTTGATCTCTTCTCGCAGAGCGCCAACACCTATCGAGCGAGCCTACTTCATATCCAACTATCCGAAAAGTTTTAATGAATACAAGTCTTCTACACACAGAAATAAATACTCGCCATGATAAAAATTGGCTTCTGTTTTTAAATGTATAATCGCGCTGGAACTCATTGATTACAACGTTCCAAAGATTTCTAAAAGCTTTGGAATGTATGCGACGGTTGATGAACACAACCGCGTTAATTTTTGTTGTGACAGAATTAAGCAAAAAGGAACAAAATCTTCTTGCTACTGATGGTGTGCTCATTTGTGTAGTTCGTTGTGCTAATCTTAAATTATTTATTAAATTATAATCTTAAAATATACAGATTAGCCAAGATTCATAACAAAAAAAAAATGAAAAATGCAGAAACGCAATGTTATTGCAGCTGCATATTTTTTTGTACTATTTTGGTTATCCCATAGAATAGAAACAAACCACAACCATTTAGCGTAAATATAAATCAGAGTCATCTAGTATAAATATTAAATAAAAATGTTATACAAAAGACAAAGAAACATAAATTGATAGAAAATATCAAACAAGTTACATGCATAACATAGATAGCTACAAATGTATTCTTGATTTTTCCATTCGTATTGAACTTGTTTTTGGGTGTCGGAAATGTGTATATACTCAATACCAACAATATTTTGAATTTAGTGTACATAAATTGAAAAATTACGATGTCAAAACATATAATCGACGCAAAATTTTAAAAAATTGTTTTCTGTACAATCGTGCGATTATTTTTTGTAGGTACACTAATATAAAATAAATTTTTTTAACGATCTTTATAGTAATAAATGTATACTAGGTACGTCAGTTTCTACGGTGAAGATGTACATACAATAAATACATTTTATTTTAAATAAAAAAATTTAATTTTGATTTTATAGTTTAATTCTTCCTTATGGTGACAATTTTTATTTTTGATTTTTTCGGTAAATCGATTTCGACTTGCGTCTTCCTCAGTACCTTGTTAACTATTAAATGTTCTTAAAAATTACTGTGCTTATATAGTGTTAGTATTTTATTTTTCTATGATCAGGTTGTATATTTTGTTTGGCTTTGAGTTTATTTTGTCATTCATAAGTTTGTCGTTGCCTTTGTTTTTATATATTTTATAAGTTCTTCTAATCTATTTAGCATCTGTCCTTTTCTAGTTTTATGTAAAAATTTTAAGTTTGTTTTGTAATCTGTATATTTGTGTTTTTCCTGTTTTATGTGTTGGGCGTAATTTGATTTTGGTTCGGTCTTTTGTATGTCAGTGATGTGCTCTTTGAATCGGGTTGTAAATGATCTACCTGTTTGTCCTATGTAAAATTTGGTGCAGTTGTCACATGTTAATTTGTATACTCCTGTGTCTATTTGTCGATTTTTGTTTCTATTTTTCAGTTTTTGTCCCAGTTTGTTGTTGTTTTGTATCCAAATCTATTAAGTGTTTTTCGTATTAATCTGCTAGTACTTTTGTTGTATTCTACGCTTATGTATTTTTCATTTAGGTTGTTGTCTTCAGGTATTAATGTCGTCATTGTTTGTTGATGTATTTTTGTTCTTTGTTTATTTTATCTATTAATGTTGTCTTGTATCCGTTTCTGTTTGCTATGTATTTTATGGTGTTTAATTCTATTTCGTAGTCTTCTTTTGTCATGGGTACTCTATTTAGTCTGTTGATCATGTGGTTGTATGCTGATAATTTGTGTTCGTGTGGATGGTGTGGTTCATTATGTATTGTATGGTTAGTTTGTGTTAGTTTTCTGTATATTTTAAAGTTGTGTTTTGAATTTTTGTTTGTGATAGTTAAGTCTAGAAAGTTAATTTTGTTGTCGGTTTCTGTTTCTATTGTGAATCTTATGTTGGGATGTCTACTGTTTATGTATTGGTGTAGTTTTTCTAGCTGTCTTTTTGTGCCTTTGAATAATAAAATTATGTCGTCTACGTATCTGTACCAATATACTATGTCTTTTTTGTATGGGTTTGTTTCGTTCATTATGTGACTGTTTTCAAAGTTGTTTAAATAAATTTCTGCTAATGTTCCTGAAAGTGGGCTTCCCATTGGTAATCCTTTTGTTTGTTTGTAAAATTCGTTATTATGTTCGAAGTAATTTTGTTTTGTAATTTCTGTTGTTAAATCTATTATTTCCTTTATGTCTATTGTTCTAAGTCCGTTTTTCTCTAGTAAGTTTCTTGTTAATTCTATTGTTTCGTCTATTGGTATGTTCGTATATATGTTGGTTATGTCGAATGATGTCATTTTTGCGTTGTGTGGAATAGTGACTAATTTTATCTTATCTATTAATTCTATGTTATTTGTTAATGAGTAATTATTTTCTACTTTAATGTGTTGTTTCAGCAATTTGTTGATGTGTTTTGCTATTTTGTATGCTGGAGCCGTGGTGAAATTTATCAATGGTCTTATTGGTGTATCTGGTTTATGTATTTTGGGTAATCTTGTTATACTGGGTGCATCTGGTTTTATAGCTTTGCTGTATCTTATAGTTTTATCGTTTAATATGTTGATTGAGGCGTTGATTACATGTTTAATTTTGATGTTGTATTCCAAGGTTGTATCCGATTTTAATTTCGTTATTTCGTGTTTTTTTATGTATTCATTGATTCTATCATAAGGAAGAATTAAACTATAAAATCAAAAATAATTTTTTTTATTTAAAATAAGTTATATAGTGACAAAAGATTACACAAAAACATTAAAATGAATAACATTCATTTAAACTCAATTAGTGAACAACCAAGTGATATTGTGTACAACTATTACCATTCATTATTAAAATTACGTGTAAATAAAATAAACCTGAGATTCAATAGAACATTTAAACGAATAAAAGTGATTCCAAAGTATATCAAAGTGAAAATCAATGCCAAATCAAAAAGTGCTCAGTTAGTTAGACAGAAAGCCCAACAAATGTGGTTAAACAAAGTGATTCAAGAATTATATACAAAAATAAACAATCTTACAATAAAAACATACAATGCTCAATTAAAAATATCAAAACACCATCATCCAATAGAATACAATGAAATAATAAACACAGTGAATACAAAAGTTAAAAAAGTAATAAATAAAAAAACACACAATAAACAAAAAGTTAAAAAGTTTAAAACAAACACAATCAGCACAACAAAGTAACAACATTGACACTCCTACAACAACACATTTGTTCAACACCAGAGTTGAAAATTTCACTGAGATAGAATTCAATAACAAAGAAAAACAACTATTAGATAAAGGATTAAAACACAACATTCAACCAACAAACAACAAGAAAAACTTCAATAAACATCTATTAAACATCGAAAATGCAATAATAAAAACAAAACCACAAGATCAACAAGAAATAAGAACAACAATCATATCAGATCTCAAAAAAACAAAACAAAAAATGCATACAAAAACCCAATCACCAGACTCAAAAACTATCAACAACATAGAGAGAAAACTACAACAAGGAAACGCCATAATCACAAAAGCAGACAAAGGCAACACAATAGTTATTATGAAAACAGAAGACTATCATGATATACCATGTTTCCATGACAGAGTTAACCCAGGTTTACTCAGGTTTACGTGCATGGAAACGCAGATTAGGTTAGAGTTTCGTTGAACCCAAATTAACTCAACGAAACCAATACGTTTGAGTTAGGTTTGCTTGACATTTCATTTTATTTTGTTGTTGTTTGTTTAGTTGTGATCAGAACTTCAAATAAAAATGGCATCTCGAGTTTTTTGGAATGACGACGATTGTAAAGTGTTATTTTCTGTTTTTGCAGAAAAACAAATATTAAAATTAATGGATGGGAAAAAATACCGAAAAAAGGATATTTTCAAAATTGTGGAAGAGGAGTTCTTAAAACGGGGTATTACAGACAAAAAAGTAGATAATATAGAAAACAAGTGGAAAAACTTAAAAAAAAATTATTTAAATGTTAAAAAACAAAACAGTACAAGTGGGGAAACGCGAAACTCTTGCGAATATTTTGATGAGCTCGACCAAATTTTAGGAGAGAGACCTAGCAGCTTACGATTGCAGAATGCCCTTGACGTGTTTACGCCAATTTCAAGTAAAATATACATATACGTGTTGAAATATATGGTTTATTTAATAAATGACTTTTTAATGTTTTTTAGATACAGAAAATATTATTGAACAGGAGACAGAAGATGTTGTAGTGGAAACCAGTGAGCCATCCACTTCAAGTTCCTCTTCCAATAACCGACGGAGAAAGCATTTTGGGTGGGAGGAAGTAGCTTCCAAAATCATCAAAGGAAACACCAAAATTCAAGAGGATTTTCTTCAGGAACAAAAAAAACTAATTGATTATGAGTTCAATTTATTCTCTAAAAAAGAAGAGGAGTTGCAAGAAAAATTCCTTGAAAAAACTCTAAAAATATTAGAAGAGAATAACAAAATCTTTTTAAAAGATTTGAAAGCAATAATAAGCTCAAATTTATCTGCGCCAGAATATGAAGTGGCATCTAGTAGTTCATCAAAGACGGATTATTGAATAGAGGAACTCAATGATTTCATTGAGTTCGAGAATTAAATTAAATATTTTTCTCATGTACATAGTATATATAAATTTTTAGATTTAAGGCTGTGAAATATTTTGTGACTTTTACAATTTTAGCTTAAGATAATGAAATGAATTTTAGGTTAAGATAGTAAATTTAATTTAAAAACTATTTACGAAATATTTTATTTAGTTGAAGTAATGTGATTACTATTTTTAAAACAATGAATTAAAATTAAAATACAGTTTTATATTTTTCTTAAACATATTTGTTTTATTTATATTTTCAATGGTTTTTACTTTGTAGAAGTGGATGGGTCTGTGCCATATAATCTTTAATATGATTTCTAATTTCATTTGCTGAAAGTGGCGCCCGTGAGCTATTTACATTTTGAGGTTGAGGATATAATACGTTATTATTTGTCAATTCGACGTTCCAATTTTGCAGAATAGATAATTTTCTACTCTCTGCAATATTATGCAGTACGCAACAAGTTGCTACGATATGTGGTACAAAACTAATATCCGTATCAATTCTTTTTTGAAGAATGCGCCATCTGCTTTTCAGGCGTCCAAAGGCATTTTCAACTACAATGCGAGCTTTGTTTAAATAAACACCAAACGACTCCTCCTCCGGCGTACTTGCTGGTGTACATCCCTTCATTAGCCAATATTGTAACGGATATGCAGGGTCGCCAACAAAGAAAGCTTTTATTACCTTTCCGTCAATAATTTCAGATGGCTGTAATTATTGAAAAGAAATATATGTTTATAATTAAAATAATGAAAATATTTTGCTATACCATAGAATAATTGTGTATATTTGCATACAATGATGAATCTTTCAATACGGTGGCATCATGCGTGCACCCTGGATGTTTTACCGTGATATCAATAAATCTGAAATTATAAAACAAAACAACCAAAATTGTACATTAAGAATTATTAAACGTTCAATCATTTTAACAAACTTGTAATTTGCATCTACTACTCCTTGAAGTACAACTGATGCCCAACATTTTCTGTTTATAAAATCCCTGTACCCCTCTTCTGGTGGTGTTACAGGAATATGTGTGCCATCAATTGCTGCAAGAACTGGAGAAATGCCACTTGTTTCTTTAAATTGCCCAATTATTTCTTTACCTTCTTCTAATGTATGCATTTTAATATGTTTGGAAAGCAACAATTTAATAACTGCTGCGCAAAACTGTTTTAAACATCGATGAACTGATGTTTTATGTACTCCAAACTGATTCCCAACTACTCTATATTCCGCACATGAAGCAAGTTTATATAATGCGATGGCTACTTTTGTGTCCACTTGCAATGGCTCACGTACACAAAACGGATCGGGCTGTAATTCATGTCCAATTTCAGAACATAAATACTCGAATGTTTCCCGATCAACACGGAAATTTTCCATCCATTCATCGAAACTATTAGTTTTCACTATATTGTTCCACCAATCACTACTTCGACGTTTCATCCGAACTTTTGGTGGCTTGCGTTTTAGTCGCTGTTGTATTTGTAAGGCATTCGAAATATTATTCTTGGTAAATACTTCAAATGCCATTCTTACATATAAATGCCGGGAGATAATTTTTTTTAGAAATGCCTTTTTTCTTCTTTGCATACTCAAAACATAATTTTGTAATAACATTTTACATATATTATCAGTATTTCGTACATGATTCGCACACAGTATTTTTATTTTTGTGTTGACATCCATTATTAACAAGTAACAACAGCACTTAAACTAACTTATAAAAAATTAACTAAATTGTTTATCAAAAAAGATATAATATGGTATTGACTAAAAACACTTAATTTAAACTAAAACACTACAAAAAAAAATTTATTTTTCGAAATTATTTGAAAAAATTCAAGAAAATCGCTGTCACTCATTGAAATACAAGAAAACGTAATAGAAAATATATTGAATTGATTTTTATACTAAAACTCATCTGTCAAATTAACTCTACTCTATACTTGTTCATGGAAACGATACGGATTAGCGCCGCCATGTTATTAACTCAACGAAACCTAAACCTAAATTAACTCGGTTCATGGAAACATGGTAATAGAATCAATGAATACATAAAACACAACGAAATAACGAAATTAAAATCGGACCCAACCTTGGAATACAACATCAAAATTAAACATGTAATCAACGCCTCAATCAACATATTAAACGATAAAACTATAAGATACAGCAAAGCTATAAAACCAGATGCACCCAGTATAACAGGATTACCCAAAATACATAAACCAGATACACCAATAAGACCATTGATAAATTTCACCACGGCTCCAGCATACAAAATAGCAAAACACATCAACAAATTGCTGAAACAATACATTAAAGTAGAAAATAATTACTCATTAACAAATAACATAGAATTAATAGATAAGATAAAATTAGTCACTATTCCACACAACGCAAAAATGATATCATTCGACATAACCAACATGTATACGAACATACCAATAGACGAAACAATAGAATTAACAAGAAACTCACTAGAGAAAAACGGACTTAGAACAATAGACATAAAGGAAATAATAGATTTAACAACAGAAATTACAAAACAAAATTACTTCGAACATAATAACGAATTTTACAAACAAACAAAAGGATTACCAATGGGAAGCCCACTTTCAGGAACATTAGCAGAAATTTATTTAAACAACTTTGAAAACAGTCACATAATGAACGAAACAAACCCATTCAAAAAAGACATAGTATATTGGTACAGATACGTAGACGACATAATTTTATTATTCAAAGGCACAAAAAGACAGCTAGAAAAACTACACTAATACATAAACAGTAGACATCCCAACATAAGATTCACAATAGAAACAGAAACCGACAACAAAATTAACTTTCTAGACTTAACTATCACAAACAAAAATTCAAAACACAACTTTAAAATATACAGAAAACCAACACAAACTAACCATGCAATACATAATGAATCACACCATCCACACGAACACAAATTATCAGCATACAACCACATGATCAACAGACTAAATAGAGTACCCATGACAAAAGAAGACTACGAAATAGAATTAAACACCATAAAATACATAGCAAACAGAAACGGATACAAGACAACATTAATAGATAAAATAAACAATAAACAAAGAACAAAAATACATCAACAAACAATGACGACATTAATACCTGAAGACAACAACCTAAATGAAAAATACATAAGCGTAGAATACAACAAAAGTACTAGCAGCTTAATACGAAAAACACTTAATAGATTTGGATACAAAACAGCATACAAAAACAACAACAAACTGGGACAAAAACTGAAAAATAGAAACAAAAATCGACAAATAGACACAGGAGTATACAAATTAACATGTGACAACTGCACCAAATTTTACATAGGACAAACAGGTAGATCATTTACAACCCGATTCAAAGAGCACATCACTGACATACAAAAGACCGAACCAAAATCAAATTACGCCCAACACATAAAACAGGAAAAACACAACTATACAGATTACAAAACAAACTTAAAATTTTTACATAAAACTAGAAAAGGACAGATGCTAAATAGATTAGAAGAACTTGAAATATATAAAAACAAAGACAACGACAAACTTATGAATGACAAAATAAACACAAAGCCAAACAAAATATACAACCTGATCATAGAAAAATAAAATACTAACACTATATAAGCACAGTAATTTTTAAGAATATTTAATAGTTAACAAGGTACTGAGGAAGACGCCAGTCGAAATCGATTTACCGAAAAAATCAAAAATAAAAATTGTCACCATAAGGAAGAATTAAACTATAAAATCAAAAATAAATTTTTTTATTTAAAATAAGTTATATAGTGACAAAAGATTACACAAAAACATTAAAATGAATAACATTCATTTAAACTCAATTAATAAATACATAGTTCATTTTGGTAGCAACTTCTGCTAGAAATATTTATTTTATATTGGCGATTGTTAAAGGTATTCAGAATAAATATTTAAAAGAATTAATTCAAAAATATATGTGAATAATCGATAATGTATCTACAATTGAGTTTATATCTGAAACGAATTGAATTTATTTCAAATAGTTTTCTGACTAAAGTATGATTTCAGTTCATAAATTGATGAATTCGAAATTCTTTATAACGAAACTCAAGGAATGGACAGTTTTAGTCGTTATATGGAAGAAATTATACATCTAGAGTTGACTGAATCGTGTTTTTTATTCAAAAATTTTCGATTTCGAATATAGTTCTGGATGAGAATTTTTTTGTTTTTTCAGTAAGTCAATAAGTAAGTAATTTAATTTTTTATCAATAAATATGTTACATTTAAACCATAGAAAAACTAGTAAAGATGAATTTTAAAGATGAACAACTTCCTTACTAGCCTGTTACGCAAGAACTAAAATATATAATTTTTCAAAAAGCATACTGGGAGATGATTCAAGAAAAAGTCTATATATTTTATCCTTTATCTCTTTCCATGATCTCTATTTTTATCGATTATATAAACGCATATGATGAAAAAGATAACGCATATAAATTAGTTACGTACACAATATATGTAGTACATGCGTATTATCTACGCTGTAGATTTTTTTTGTTTATCAAAACAAATTAGAAGTTTGTCTCCAATTACACGTTGGTAAAATCATATTCTCATATATAACAGGTATATGATATGCATCGATCTGTAATATACACAAATATATCAAAACCAAATACATATAGATATATAAATATCGGCAAGCAAAAAAAAAAGATTTTAAAGATCCGAAATACTTTTATTATGTATGTATGTAACCTACGCCATCATATTGTCTATTATTTATATTCTGTCTGTCTATCTCCTTTTACATTATATTATACTGTGAAATAGATATAAGTATGTAGATTGATATTTACTATTAATGTTTTATAAAAAAAAAATTGTATAAATGCATACACCACACACCACCATCATCACACAAACATTTCAAGACAAAATATTTATATCGTGAAAAAATAAAAAATAAAAATCAGCAGCGATCTCTGAGTAGATCTCTGTAGTAGTCGCGGTACCTGGGTCCAAGGTCATATGTCATGTGTAAATATGACCTTGAGCGTAAATGTGACCTTGAGCGAAAATGTGGCCTTGAGTGTAAACGACACGACCTGCCTCAACGACCTTGCGTATAGTTCACGACCTTGCTCGTAGTAAATGACAAGACCTACCTCAATGACCTTTAGCGTAAACGTCACACGAATTACTCAACGACCTTGCTCGACGGCCTTTAGCGTAAACACGATCTGTCTCAACGACCTTGCTCGTAAACGACAGGACCTACCTCAATGACCTTTAGCGTAAACGTCATACGAATTACTCAACGACCTTGCTCGACGGCCTTTAGCGTAAACACGACCTTGGCTCAATACTACACACGACCTTTAGCGTAAATGATTACGCATTGTTATTACGACGGCCTTTAGCGTAAAAACACGACCTGTCTCAAACCACACACGACCTTTAGCGTAAATGATTACGCATTGTTATTGTTGATCTATATATTTGAATGGAAATATTTTTTGATCAAGTCAATTAATCACACCGTCATTTTTTGATGACTCACTTTGAATTTTACTTAGAAACGTGTGTGTGTGTGTGTGTAAATGTAGTATGGTATATTTTTACTGATTATAAATGTTTATATGGATAATTTTTTTTTTTGGTCAGCGTGTGGAATCGAACTCAATCGGGTCCGCGACATGAAAAGCAAGCGTCTTACCATCACACCACCAACGTGTGATAAATTACTATGACTATTTGTGGTATATAAACAAACTATTACCCCCCAAAGATAGATTAATGTTAGTACTCGGTCTATATATATATATATTATTTTTCGCCTAAAGGTATGTTAACAGGGATACAACGTCTACGTCATATTTTTATATGGAAATAATAAATATAGTTAGGGTTCGATATTTCAATCTTTGCCCACATATATCGTATTAAATGAATTAAGTTTTTCGTTTCACATGTTAGACTGTAAATTCTTCTAAACAATTTAATTATTCAAAATAGATAGGCATTTAGGTGGCGGTCTGTATTAATAATCAACAAAATACGTGTGTATAACATTGTTGTTGTTTCTTGTTTTCAATTTTAAAAACGTAAACACTCATACAATAATAATAATTTATGCAATATAATAATCATGTGTCATAATAATAATAATTTATGCAACAATCATCTTTCGTAAACACGTAATATATAAAATTCAAGATCAAACATGTTCACTATATTGGTCATCTTTTTTATACACATATGATTTTAACTGAGTTGTATAACATTGTTGTTGTTTCTTACTTCTCATTAATCAACAACTTAATCGGCATAATAATTATTGCGGTGGTCAGCTTTTTATACACATATGAGTTTAAAGGAGTTGTATAACATTGTTGTTGTTGTTTCTTTTCGTTCTGATTTTAACTGTGTGTGTATAACACTGCTGTTTTTTCTTGTTTTCAGCTTTTAAAAATGTAAACAATCATACAGTGACGTCATAATAATAATTTATGCAACAGTCATCTTTCATACACGTGGCGATGGTATGCATGCACAAACATGTTCACTCTATTAGTTTAACTAATTCTAATGCGTAATATATAAAATTCAAAACCGAACATGTTCACTAAATTAGTCATTTCAGTAATATGCATTAATTAACAGTTTAATTTATTCAGTGTAAATTCTAATACGTAATATATAAAATTAATATTAAATCGTTTTTAACAAGATTTTCATCATTTTTAGCCTATTTTGTCAGAAAAACCCTAAATTATGTAGAAAAACGGCTTTTTTTTTCTTGCATATTAAATAGTTTTTACAAGATTTTTTATACAATAATTATCTCAACACATGATTTAATTTTATCCTTGTAGATTATTTTGCGTTATTCTGCATATTCTAAACTTTTTTTTTTTTACTATACATATATAAGAAAAAAAAAAAAAAAAATATTGGATAGGGCAGAAATATTAAGGCACCTAAGTAATTTCTAGTTTACCTATTAATAGAACGTTGCACTCTACATAACATTAATCTATCTTTGGGGGGTAATAGTTTGTTTATATACCACAAATAGTCATAGTAATTTATCACACGTTGGTGGTGTGATGGTAAGACGCTTGCTTTTCATGTCGCTGACCCGAGTTCGATTCCACACGCTGACCAAAAAAAAAAATTATCCATATAAACATTTATAATCAGTAAAAATATACCATACTACATTTACACACACACACACACACACACGTCACTTTTCTAAGTAAAATTCAAAGTGAGTCATCAAAAAATGACGGTGTGATTAATTGACTTGATCAAAAAAATATTTCCATTCAAATATATAGATCAACAATAACAATGCGTAATCATTTACGCTAAAGGTCGTGTGTGGTATTGAGACAGGTCGTGTTTTTACGCTAAAGGCCGTCGTAATAACAATGCGTAATCATTTACGCTAAAGGTCGTGTGTAGTATTGAGCCAAGGTCGTGTTTACGCTAAAGGCCGTCGAGCAAGGTCGTTGAGTAATTCGTATGACGTTTACGCTAAAGGTCATTGAGGTAGGTCCTGTCGTTTACGAGCAAGGTCGTTGAGACAGATCGTGTTTACGCTAAAGGCCGTCGAGCAAGGTCGTTGAGTAATTCGTGTGACGTTTACGCTAAAGGTCATTGAGGTAGGTCTTGTCATTTACTACGAGCAAGGTCGTGACGTATACGCAAGGTCGTTGAGGTAGGTCGTGTCGTTTACGCTCAAGGCCACATTTACGCTCAAGGTCACATTTACGCTCAAGGTCATATTTACACATGTCATATGACCTTGGACCCAGGTACCGCGACTACTACTAAGGAGGCCACCATATGGTAGGCACAGAGGTCGTTGCAGGCGACGATGGCTCCACGATGTAGCGAACGACTTGGCCTCTTCAGATTGTCTTAGACAGTATGAAGACCATGCTCAGGATCGAAACCGTTGGAGCCAGATAGTTGACTCAGTAAGGGGCCAGTAATGGCCTTTAAAACTGTTTATTATTATTATTATTTGACCGCACAACCGCGTGTAAAAAGGGAACTACGAAAGTACTTGGAGTAATTCGGCCCTAAGCCAGATTGTATAATTAACAAGCAAACAATCAAATTTACTAATAATTAAATAGTAAACAGTAAAAAAATTCATCAAAGTGCTTTAAATAATTTCTAGAATAAAGGCTAAATATAAAATTATTTAAAAATATTAATAGTAAATATCAATCTACATACTTATATCTATAATTATCACAGTATAATACAATTTAAAAGGAGATATAGACAGACAGAATATAAAGGAATATAAATAATAGACAATATGATGGCGTAGGTTGCATATATACATAATAAAAGTATTTCGAAAGGTATTTCGGATCTTTAAAATCATTTTTTTTGCTTGCCGATATTAATATATCTATATGTATTTGGTTTTGATATATTTGTGTATATTACAGATCGATGCATATCATATACCTGATATATATGAGAATATGATTTAACCAACCACATTTAACCAATTGGAGACAAACTGCTAATTTGTTTTGATAAACAAAAAAATCTACAGCGTAGATAATATGTATGTATATTGTGTATGTACATATGTAAATAATTTATACGCTTTATCTCTTTTCATCATTTGCGTTTATATGATCGATAAAAATAGAGATCATGGAAAGAGATAAAGGATAAAATATATAGACCTTTCCTTGAATCATCTCCCAGTATGCTTTTTGAAAAATTATATATTTTAGTTCTTGCGTAACAGGCTAGTAAGGAAGTTGTTCATCTTTACTAGTTTATCTATGGTTAAACTACATATTTTAATTCAATATTATCAAAATAAAATTAAATTTAACTTTAATTTTGAACCACATTGCTTTTCTTGCTTTTCAACGGGTAAATTAAAACGAAATTCCATTCCTACAATTTTTGCGGCAACAAATGAGATTAATTTAGCTGATAATACTTCTGCTGACATTGCTCTTAGTAATTTTGAAAGCGATGATGAAATTTCTAGCAGTTGATCAATATTAACAATTTTATCGTGCCTAGACGAAAATAATTCCTGTGAGTAAGTCTCATTAAACCTATAACCTATAACAATTTATAGCCGTCCAGAAACCATATTACAATCAAATATTAATTATATATAAAGCCAAGATATTTTGGTTTTGCACGAACAATACAAATTAATGGCTCAATTTTCAATAATGACGAGAACTCCACAAAGTGTTGGAATTGTATTAAAAATATAAAAAATTAAGCGTTTTATCATCTGAAATATTTTAAAGTATTAAATATGTTTAAAAATAAACAAATTTTATTATTAAAACAAAAATGCAGAAATTATGAACAAAAACTTAAGCGTAATAAAAAACAATGTTTAACGAATCATAAACCATTCGAAAATATTAAAAATCTCGATGTGTTAAGCATTAATGAAAATACCAAACAATTAAGCAAAATTTTACTTACTAGTAGGTCAAAAACGAAAAGTGGTCCGATGAGCAACGAGCTTTTGCTCAAAATATATATTACCGGTCTTCCGGAATGTACAAATATTTAAGGGAGAGTTTAAAACTAAACTTACCTTCCAAATCCTCACTCATCAAATGGCAGCCGATTAAATATCTTTAACCTGGATTTAATGAAAACATGTTGCTAAAAATTTTACAAAAAGTGAGTGATTTACCAAAAGAATCGAGAGAAGCCGTCTTATTGTTTGATGAAATACATATCAGATCGGATTTAATGTACAATATTTATTCCGACGAAATAGATGGTTTTGTAGATTTTGGTCTGGAACGCGCAAGATAAGTTGGAAAAATGATCGCTTGTTTCATGATCAGAGGTATTTCATCCAACTGGAAATTTGTGCTTATTTATTTTGTTTCTCAGAATGGTATTCTTTCTAGAAAGCTGAATGAATTAATAACAGACAATATGAACAAAAGCCAAAAATTAGGAATTCGCATTAGGGCTATTATCTGTGACCAAGGTTCCAATAATAGAAAAGCTTTTAAGATATTGGCGAATCAACAGATGGACCATTTTTTAATTATAACAACGAAACTAATTATTGTATTTATGATGTTCCTCATCTTATAAAGTCCGTACGAAATGTCTTACTAAAATCAAATTTAATATCTCCAAATGGTGTGGTAAGCTGGAAAATAATCGAGCATTTGTATAATTTGGAAAAACATTCTGTTACAAAATGCTGTCCGAAGATTACATACAAGCATGTATTTCCAAATGAATTTGAAAAAATGCTTGTAAAATATGCTACACAAATTTTTAGCAGATCTGTGGTGGCCGGTATAAAACGGCTATTCAATTTAATAAAAATTCCAGAGGAATATATGGAAACAGCCATTGCAACATATAAATCCATTGACAAGTTCGACTGTCTTAATTCTAAAACGAAATTGTAGCAGCTCGAATATTCGACTCACCGATATTCGATTCTGCCACAAACAAAATAATTAGTGAAATTCAAATATAATCCAACTTATTTGAATTAAGCGTTCACTAACCCCATCACATATCAATCTATCCAACCAACACTATCCAATAACCGAACCATTACTATAAAACATTTATAGTAAAACCATCGCCATCCAACCAACATCACCACGAACTAACAATGTTCGGTGATGAAATAAATATCCACTGCACTACATAAGTGCAATGTTGACCGTCGCCGGCGCATGTGTTCCCTCTTCATAAAACGAAGACGAAGGCGACGTCATTACAACAACACAACTCAAAAAACAACAATACAGTCGTCCATTACTTTTTGGATTTCCAATTTGAAGACAACACGTTTTTGACAACGCTTCGCAAGTGGTGGTGGTATTAAAAACAAAAAAAAATAATAAAAATTAATTCACACTTAAATAAATGAACAAAAATCAATGTACAATAATTATATAAATAATGTTATAAAGTTTTAATAAATAAATATAAAATTAAAATAAATTGATGAATTTAATAAAAAGTTAAATAAAATAAATAAATACTTAAAAACACAAAATATTGTATGTATAATTCATTTTGGATACTACAAATTCTACAAGTGGTGACCTCGAACGTCGGTTTTTACCGAGAAAGCAAGTTTTAAAAAAAATACCAACAGTAAATAACTGCGCAGCATAAAATTCGTTCCCGTGTTAAGTGCTTCCTTAAATTAAGTGCTTATTAAATAATAACCACGTCACGCAACCGCGTGGGAAGACAGCAGATACGTGCGTAGGGCAAACCCACGCGCCGACGAGGGATCACAAAATTGAGCAGACACGTGCGTAGGGCCATCCCACGCACCAACGAGGGACTCCGCGGGACAACGAAAAACGGTGAAGCGATCCACCCTCACCGCAGCGGACGACCAACAACAGGAGTAGCACCAACATCATCATAACAAACAGATAAGAGTTTTTTTTAATTGCCATTAATTTTTTTTCTCTGTTTATATTATATTTTTTTCTTTGCATTTCATTATAAAATTTTAACGTAGAATCACTTTCATTATAAAATTTTAACGTAGAATCACTTTCATTATAAAATTTTAACGTAGAATCACTTTCATTTTAAAGTAGAGTCAATAATTTTTATATATTTTTTCACCACCACGTGCACACCCAGCCATAGTCTCACACCCTGGTCGTTTTCTCGCTGCAACAATTCACCTCGCATGAATTAAATTTATTTTTTACATTTATTTTTTTTTAAATTTCAACGAGCCCCCCCAATATAAGGTAGGACGCAAGGAACTCCATATTCGGGGGTATCTCGCATCGAGCGTTAAAAAAGAAGGAGTATCCCGGCCTTCAAACCATTCACTACACGGTAACCATTCCGCTTAAGTTTTCATTTTTTTGGTCAATTATTTTTTTTACACGGTAACCATTCCGCTTTAAAATATTGTATTGTTGTATTTTATTGTTTTATTGGTTTGTACAAAATGTCGGATGATGAAAAAGATCAACCACAAAAAATGGACACCACGCCTCAAGGCGCTAGTCCACAAATAGAGATCGCGGCATCACATCAGCGAATAACAATACAACCTTTCTGGCCACAAAGAGCAAACACATGGTTTCAGCTCGCCGAAATACAATTCGGACTGCAATGTATAACAGCTGATAAAACAAAGTACCTGCAAACATTATCAGCCTTGCAACCAGAAACGTGCGATGTGATCTCGGATCTCCTCCTCAATCCGCCGACAACCAACCAATACAACACATTGAAACAAACGCTGCTAGAACGACTAGCACCATCGGGCGAACGTCAGCTACAACAATTGCTTTCAGGACAGCAATTAGGCGACCAAAAACCATCTGACGCTTTACGCCACATACAAACACTGGCTAACAACAATTTTAATGAAAATATCATTAAATCTTTGTGGGTACGTAAAATGCCGGAGTTGATTCGCATAGCGCTGGTAGCACAGCCCGAATCCTCCACAACACAAACGTTAGCCAAAATAGCGGACAAGATGTATGATGTCATAAACATCACATCTCAAAGCGTCAGCCAAGTCAATAGTCCATACCGGCAATCACGTGAACGCAGTGGAGACAGAACTCCCCGTTCAACACAAGCACCAAACACACTCGAAGCAAGACTGTCGAGAATCGAGTCTAGACTCGACGGGCTACTCAGAGGTCGAAGCCGTTCGCGTGGGCGACGAGCTCCCCCACGAAATCGAACCCGCAGTCCCAGCAACAACATATACCAACATGGTAAATGCTGGTTCCACACAAAGTTTGGTAGAGCCGCCAGAAAATGCACGCCACCGTGCAATTTCACCACGTCGCAACCATCGACGTCCGCGGCTGCCGCAAAATTGGACATTGACCAACAAAAAAACTATTAGAGTCACGGGTTGAGAGCAACATGCCTCCCCTGACCACAAACACACCCTATACGTCACGTTTGTTTGTGTACGATAGACACAACAAACTCACCTACTTAGTCGACACTGGCGCTGACCTTTCGGTTATTCCAGCAATGAATTACAAATTGAAATATTCATTATCAAATCGAAATTCAAATCTAGTCTTATCGGCTGCCAATGGTTCAATCATCCACACGTACGGCACAAAATTGCTTAACGTGGATATCGGACTCAAACGAACCTTCACGCACGCTTTCATACTAGCTGCAGTGAATCGTCCGATCATTGGCGCCGATTTTCTAAGCAAATTCGGACTTCTTGTCGATGTCAAACGCAAACGGCTGATTGACCCAGCTACAAAGCTGTCAATAAACGCCACAATGGCTCGTGTTAACACACCAACACCGATCCATTTCAACATCGACAACGGCTACGGCACTCTGCTCAAAAAGTACCCACTACTTACAGCAGAGCCGAACTACAAAATGCCAGTCCGACACAACGTGGTTCATCACATCGTCACGGAAGGCCATCTGCCCGTGTCGAGACCACGCAGACTAGATTCGGTGCGTCACAAAGCTGCACAAGCAGAATTTCAGCACATGGTGGAATTAGGGATTTGTCGAACATCGACATCTTCCGTTTCTTGCCCACTTCACATGGTCAAGAAGAAAGATCAAGACTGGAGGCCATGTGGGGACTATCGGCGTTTAAACACGGTTACGATACCGGATCGCTACCCGATACCCCACATTCAAAACTTCACCATGCACTTGCATGGCTGCAAAGTTTTCTCCAAACTTGATCTCATCAGAGGTTATCACCACATTCCCGTGGCACCTGAAGACGTTTTCAAAACGGCAATCACCACACCATTTGGCCTCTTCGAATACACCCGAATGCCATTTGGATTACGCAATGCCGCACAAACGTTTCAGCGCTTCATGATCGAAGTCGTTCGAGATCTCGACTTCGTTTTCGTCTACATAGACGACATTCTTGTGGCATCTCAAACTGAGGAGCAACACAAACTCCATTTGGAAACACTTTTCCAACGACTTGTCGAGTTTGATGTACACATCAAGAGCTCAAAATGCGTCTTCGGCGCATCCACTCTTGATTTCCTCAGCCACAAGATCACCGCTAATGGCATCCTTCCGCCACAAGACCGAATCAATGCCATTAAAGAATTCCCAGCTCCAACCTCAATCAAGAGTATTCAGCGATTCATCGGCATGGTCAACTACTACCACCGATTCATCCCAAAGCTCGCTGAAATACTCCACCCAATTCACAGCCACCTGGCAGTACTACTACGTAAGCCCAAAACCGCCAAGAACTTCTCTTGGCCCGACGAATGTCAACACGCATTCACGTCACTCAAGGCTGAATTGGCACGCACAACACTCTTGTCTCATCCACTGAGCGACTCAAAGCTCAGCATAACTACTGATGCATCAAACACTGCTGTCGGAGCAGTCATGCAACAGTACAACGACAAGTGTTGGGAGCCCCTGGGATTCTTCTCAAAGAAGCTCTCGGATGCCGAAAAGAAATACTCTGCATTCGATCGGGAATTACTCGCAATATATCTAGCAATCAAACACTTCAGATATTTTGTCGAGGGTCGGGACTTCACAATTTACACCGACCACAAGCCTCTCACTCGAGCAATTCAGTCTAAAACTGAACGCAATCCAAGGCAAGCACGCCACTTGGATTACATTAGTCAATTTACCACGGACATCCAGCATGTTCAAGGTACCGAAAACGTTGTCGCGGATACACTTTCGCGCACAACATCAAACGAAACGGCCACAGTCGAGACTCACTTCGACTGCAACAAAATCGCACAAGCGCAAAAAGCAGACTTGGAACTTCAGAATATACTTTCTGGTTCCACACGTCACGCCAGTTCATCACTGCAACTGGAGCTTTTCACACTACCTGGCCTCGAAATCTACTGCGAAACATCTACGGGTGCAAATCGCCCGTACATCGCAGAGCAACTACGTCGAACCATCTTCGACACACTACACGGTATCTCACATCCTGGTGTCCGCGCAACTCGTAAATTGATTACTGCTCGATACTTTTGGCCCAGCATAAACAAAGACGTGACCCATTGGGCACAATCCTGTTTATCCTGCCAAAAATCAAAAGTCCAGCGACACACAAAATCGCCTCTTGGACAATTCGCAATTCCACCCGGTCGATTCGAGCACATTCATTTGGATGTCGTAGGACCACTTCCTCCATCCAATGGATACTCATATTTACTCACCTGTGTCGATCGTTTCACTCGATGGCCAGAAGCGTACTGCATGAGCGACATGTCTGCAGCAACCATTGCCACCACATTCGTGCAAAACTACGTATCACGATTTGGCGTTCCACTTGACATCACCACTGATCAAGGAACCCAATTCGAGTCGAAGCTTTTCTCGGAGTTAACGAAACTCCTCGGCTCGCATCGTATACGTACAACGGCTTACCACCCACAAGCCAATGGCATGGTCGAACGTTTCCACCGCCAGCTCAAAGCTGCCCTCAAGGCCCGAGGCAACACAATTCACTGGAGCTCCGAAGTACCAATCGTTCTACTTGGTATTCGAGCAACGGTTAAAGAAGATCTGAAGTGCTCACCAGCTGAAATGGTTTACGGTCAAACCATCAAGCTACCCGGTGAGTTCTTCATCGAACATTCTCTACCGTCTCCATCCACAACCGACACAGTCATCGACCAACTCCGCACCACCATGCAAAATATTATCCCCACGGCAACAAGACCAACGAACGAAAACAATATATTCGTTCCAAAATCGCTCAACAATTGCGATTACGTCTTTGTCCGGGTTGATAAGGTTCGAACTGGATTACAATCTCCATACGATGGGCCATACAGAGTTATACGCCGCTTACGCAAGCAATTCATTGTCTCAATCAAAGACAAACACCACTCAATCTCAATCGACGGATTGAAACCGGCGTACGGTATTCTCAACACGGCTGATCAAATATCAGCCAGCAAACGATATAAAACCGTCCGGTTCAACGTATAACGTCTCAAAACCCATGGTTTCTCATCTGGAGAGGGGGTACTGTAGTAGCTCGAATATTCGACTCACCGATATTCGATTCTGCCACAAACAAAATAATTAGTGAAATTCAAATATAATCCAACTTATTTGAATTAAGCGTTCACTAACCCCATCACATATCAATCTATCCAACCAACACTATCCAATAACCGAACCATTACTATAAAACATTTATAGTAAAACCATCGCCATCCAACCAACATCACCACGAACTAACAATGTTCGGTGATGAAATAAATATCCACTGCACTACATAAGTGCAATGTTGACCGTCGCCGGCGCATGTGTTCCCTCTTCATAAAACGAAGACGAAGGCGACGTCATTACAACAACACAACTCAAAAAACAACAATACAGTCGTCCATTACTTTTTGGATTTCCAATTTGAAGACAACACGTTTTTGACAACGCTTCGCAAGTGGTGGTGGTATTAAAAACAAAAAAAAATAATAAAAATTAATTCACACTTAAATAAATGAACAAAAATCAATGTACAATAATTATATAAATAATGTTATAAAGTTTTAATAAATAAATATAAAATTAAAATAAATTGATGAATTTAATAAAAAGTTAAATAAAATAAATAAATACTTAAAAACACAAAATATTGTATGTATAATTCATTTTGGATACTACAAATTCTACAAAATACAACAAAAATAATTATCGAATTTATGCCTGGCAATGAAGTTCCAAAATTTTTAAGGTACATGGTGGACTATATTACGGAAATAAGCAATAAAACTACAGTATATTGTTTCAATGGTATTAAATAAACTATAAATTCTGTGACCAAACTTTCAGAAGACATAATAAATCAAGAAAACGGAATCGAATATATTTAGAAAATTTATTTTCACAAATCAGGAGAGCTAAATCTGTTAACGAATTCAATCACAATATTGCGAAAATTATGTCTATTAAAATCATTAGTCCATTTTCTAATTTTATCAATTGTGAAGAAGATTCGGTTGAATGCTGGGTAGATCTTCTACCAACAACAATGAAAATGACGATAATGAACTCAACGAGCTTATATTTGATGATGAGCTTTCGTTAGATGATGGGTTAACTGAAACTGATATTTCTGATATATCTGATAATTTTTTTAATTTCCTTGTCAATTTAGAAGAAGCATCTATGAAATATTTTGGTTACGTTGCATTTAAGATGTCAACAAAATTGTCCTGTAAGCAATGTACTGAAACGTGGATTAGAATGTACCAAACATCAGAATATACCGGGTGTTTCTTTTAAACTGAGACGATCAAATATCTCGAAAAATAGCCATTCTACGGAAAAAATAACAACTCTACGGAAAAAATGTCCATAATCAAAATTTAATCATACCGCGGGGGAAATACATTAGTGCAAAAAAAATAGTCCCCCAGCCCCGCTTTGTAGGTGGGGCGGGGGTAACTTTTAAACTAAGATAGGAAGCCATATTTTTTATTGCAGATACGGATTCTACGACTAAAAGTACGTATGATTTGAATGAAATATTTTGTTCGGTTGATAGATGGCGTTGTAATCGACGAAATTCAATGTTTTCAATTTCTCCTTCTTTAGAACACACGCATTCGATTCTGCAATACGTTTGAAATAAAAAACATCACGTTTTCATTGGAAATACTCGAAATTCGTCATCAAAACAATTTATTCAGTTTTGTAAATCACATTTAACGTTTGTGTTATTTCTTATCTTCATGTTTTTCGTAATTACAAAATAAACGACTAAATACTTTAGAATGGAGCGTTTAACTGTGCCAGAGAGAATTGAAATGGTTCTGGTTTATGGAGAAGCTGGCAGAAATCTTGAAAATGCTGTTGCTATTTATGCTCAACGTTTTCCGGATAGGATTCGTTCACGTGCTTCATTTGGCCGTACTATCAACCAATTTATTACTGATGGAAATGTTCAACCGAAAAAGAGGACCCGTAGAGCAACAGTCACTGGAGAAAATAATGAAATTGCTGTATTGGCAGCAGTGGCTCATAATCATCATATTAGTACACGAGAAATAGTTCGCGATTGACACATTGCAATGCATGTAGGCCGCATATTGGAACAAGTTGTATAGCAGAACACTATCGGTGATTATTAAAAGGAAAATAAAATCAATTTCGAGTTTTGAACTGTTTTAAAAATCAATCTGTTTTGGAAAAAATGAATGAGGTGTACCCGTTGTTGAGAAGTCTGCTATATATCCGAGTACAAAAATGAATCGATTTAACTTCAATGATAGTATTAGCATCTTTTGTTTCGGGAATCGTGCCGCTTTTTAATCAGTCAACTGAAGACCAAAGGAAGATTGAACTATATAATGTGATTAGATTGGTGATCTAAAAACCAAATTCAAAGAACTAGAGAAAATCAGTGATAAGACTTACCCCATGGCCAAAATCATTAACCATTCAAGAAATTCAAGGCGAATTCAAGAGTTCAACACAACGCAACATATGGTGCGAACAGCTAAAGATCTACGGGACAAACAAGAAGGGTCCACTTAATCGTATAGCAACTAAAATAGGAAAGCGAATAAGTGATGAGCTAAAGCAAGCAGTATTATTTTATTATACTGATGTTAATGGAATAATGCCAAGTAAAAACGATTGTTCACCTATCGATAAAGCTAATATATTAATCGTGTCATCAGGACGAGTCAAAAAAAAAAATTGGATTTTCCAAATGTTCACTACTTTGTCCTAAATGCTGTGTACAACCAAGTAGTAGTGGAACGCATACAGTCTGCGTGTGTACCATACATCAATATGTCAAATTAATTATTTATGGCACCAAAATGAAAACTATTACCAACGGAAAGATACAGGGGTTGTATTTCATCTATATAATGAGCTGACCAACATCTTACCTTCTAGAATAAGAAAGCTGCTCAGAACTGGATAACTTGAAACAATATTTGAAAAATGCATTTCTGGAACATGGCTGCGAGGATGGTAAGTAAAAGTTTAGTCAGTGGGTTTCTACCGACAGATGCAATTTGGAAATTTTTTCACAATCGTTAGATGTATTTCTGGATTATTACATCAATAAGATGAAGAATCTATTGCCTCATTGCTTGATTTCACTTCAAAAAATTGGCCCTGAAGTCTATATGGAGGTGATAGTTGTGATTTTGCAGAAAATTATGCATTTATAATGCCACACAAAGATTTCATGAGAATAATAAACAAGCGACTATTCATCCATTTGTAATTCATCCATTTAAAATTTAGAAGATGGTGTGATTTACAATCACCATATCTTCGTTATAATATCGGAATGTCTTATACGAACTGTAGCGGTTCACTTATTCATTGAAAAATTGATGCAGTTCTCGAAAACTAAACTATTCAGTTTATCTAAAATTTATTATACTATCGATGGTGCAGTCACGGATTATAAAAATAAGAAAAAATTTAAGAACATCTTAAACCACAAAGAGGATTTTGAAGTTGACTGAGAATGGCATATTTTCACGCAACAGCTCTTGGAAAAGATCCATGTGATAGAGTAAGGGGTACCATCAAAAGAAAGGCATCCAAAGGTAGTCTCACAATGAAATACGGCAGAACAATAACCAATGCAAATGAATTATTTAATTGGGCTAAAACGTTGAAGACAGATATAAAAATTTTGGATTTTGTTCAGACGCACAGCAAAAATTCTAGCAACTCAAACATGCAACTAGATTTGAAAATTTATTTTAATTTTAACTCACGGTTTTCACGCAGTTAGTTATATGATTTAATTTTAATTTTTTAAACAATAAAGTAAAATTATCAAATTATCGTTGGGTTTGAAATTTTAAATAGTATATGTATTTAAATTTGAATAACCATTTTTGAAGCGAATCATTACAGACGATGAAAAATGGGTGAAATACGAGAATATCAAACGTAAGAGCACTCATGGTCAAAGGCTGGTGACCTTGGATCACTTGGCCAAGTTTTTCGACAATAAATCACAGAATCTACATCGATGGAATTATGAAGCTACCCTAAAAATAGCAAAAGGTGATAGATAATAATGGTTTCTTTTCAATAAAGAAATTTTTGTTCAAAAATGGACCAACAAACCGTGGAGATTTTTTATATGACCTTATACATTGTATGTATAAAAATAGATTTAAAAGAAGAGACATTAAATGAGAAACAATACGTGAAGACCACTTCGAACGAAACATACACAAATTATACGAGTTTGCCATAAGAATTTTGCAACGTGTTCTGGACGGAAATACTCTTAGCTATCCACAAACTTAAGTTGGCCATATTCTAATTTCGTATCCAAATGTAATTTTAAATTTCAATCCAGCTCAATCGAGGAATCAATCACTTGAAAATTTAATAGATAATTTAATTTCACCACCTACCTCCGAATTAAATGTTTGTGAATTGTGAATTAATTATTTGTTTCTTTAATCACAAACTGTGTACCTTTACGAGGTTGAGCGGAGTCAACGAAATTATAGTCACATCTAAAGGGTACAATAAAATCCACAATAGGGCAAAACACAAAACAGAAATCAGTGTAGACAGAGGGCTGTGGGAAATGGGGGTTGATGCGTGAGATAGGGACGATCAAATCAATGACAATGCGTTACCGAGCACGTTCGGGGACGACGACTTCCAACAATCTTAGTCTAAAAATGGTTGCAATCCGCCTGCAAACCATTGTTCAACATTGTCGAATCGATATCCAGGCCATTCGAAAAGCACACCATCACCACAAAAAGTTTTCCCATTGTATCAACATAGTTTCTGATTTTCTGAATCGTCAACTGAAAACAAAATTATAAAACTCTAACATAAAATCAAGCAGATTGTGATGAACAGAATTTTTCCAAAAATATTATGGCGGCATTTATTGCGAGAAAAAATACTGCTATTACCTACTATAATAACCTATGCACTAGTCAGTATCCCGGATCATGGATATGTTTCGAGCCTTATCCCCTCGTCGGATAAGTATCAAGTGTTCTAGCGTTCATTAAAACTTAAATAATAATCCATAAACGAAATAAAAAGCATTAACAATAAAAATTAAAATAAGTCTAATCATCTCAACGCAAAGAATTAGTGGTCACATCTAAAGGATGCAATAAAAATCCAGTGTACGGCGAAACACAGAAAAACTCAGTGTAGATAGGGTGGTGGGAAAAATTCCGGTCGATAGATCACCCATTTCATCAGGTTCGAACCGCAACAAGCGAGTTCGAGTGATGACAATGGGGCTGTGGAAGATGGATCTGTGCAATCCACCACACAGCCTGTATGCGCTGACTGCCAGTGCACTAAAAGAGGCTTTGAAGGCATAAGAATTGGAGATCAGAAATAAACACTTAAATCTGAGAAAACGGTCTCGTACGCGCGGACTTTAAAAAATGCGGTACCTCAGATCTCTGTCCTAGTAGCAGAAACAGAACGAAAGATCCAATAGCAACCATCAAAGGTTGTCACTGTCAAAGCTATGGCTATTAGAGAAACTTCCTTCACAAACAGTGAGGAGGTTAAAAATAAACTGCGGGAAATTATTATAAATCGTTTCGGTTAGAAAGGTCACGAACATCAAGGATGGCATTCTAATCGAAACAGAAAGAAAGGAAGATCTGGATTTCTTCCTAGCCAATAAGGAATTTTCGAATTCTGGGCTGGTAGCATCGATACAAGAAAAGTGACTGCCCAGGATAAACATTTATGATGTGATAAACATTTATGATGTGAACAGGGCCGAAAAGATCGAGGCAATCAAAGAAAGCTCTGAATTAAGATTGAGGAATTGAAACGAAGTTTCATGACTGGGTCAAAAGAGGCCAAGTCAGTTCATTGGGTTATAGAGGTATCGCCAATTGCCAAGAATATTACCATCAAAAACCGTCGTGTATATCTTGGCTGGTCTTCATGTAGTGTCAGACTTCGTCAGGTTGACAAAATGCTACAAATGCCAGACATTTGGACAAATGGCCAAGTTTTGTAAGGAACAACACCACATTTGTGGTCACTGCGGCGAGAATATATATGACCAAAAATCATTCACAAAAAAGACGGAACACGCTAAATGCGCTTCTTGCCGCAAGGCAAACAGGACTTTTGACCATTCGTCACCCAGTGCTTGTACCTCATACAAAATGGCTTTGAACCTACTGATGAAGAGAATTATTTATGAGGAATTTAAAACCAAAAAAAAATGTCGAAGATCATTCAACTGAATATGCAAAATGCTAAAGCAGTTGGGCATGAGATCAGACAGTCTATTGAGAAAGAAGCTATTGACATACTCTGCATGCAGGAACCATACGCGATTAAAGGTGTTATAGATGGAATTACCACGTCCACAAGAATAATCATTGGAAACAATGAAAATATTAAAGCAGCAATTGACATCCCCAACAACGATCTTGAGTTTCTTAAAAATTCACGCTGTGTGTCTGTAGAGGTGAGATCTAACTTAGGAAGTTTCTATCTGGTCAGCATATACTTCCAATATTCAAATGATCCAGTGGAATATGTTAGTAAACATAATCCTAGATGGTCTAAAAGATCATCTCATTGTCATTACTGGCAACTTCAATGCTAAGTCCAAACAATAAGGACACAAACGAGAGAGAAGTACCCATTGAAGAATTTATAGCAAAAATTGGCATATTCTATTATGTTTCTACAGCCTACTAAGTAGCATCTGGCAAAAGACCCAAAGGTATCGATCGATAGCGATATTGGTCGAGTTGAACAAATAATAACAAGTTCAATAATCAAAGATTGTAGCGCTAATATACCACGTAAACGTGCTCGTAAATCAAAATTGTCTTGGTGGTCTCCGGACTTAAACCAATCAAGAAAATTGGTTCGTAGGTTGCGCAAGTTATATTAAAGAAACAAAAATCCCTAAACTCGCGAAAGTAAAAGGCTTAACTATGTGGTACACCGCAAAACGTATTTTAAAAGTATTAGAGACAAACGCCAAATTAGCTTAAAAGAGTTCATCACGGAGCATGGTAATGCTGAATCGTGAGGCCTTGTCTATAAGTTCAGCACAGGTAAATTGAAAACGAATGAGGTACTAAGTACCCTGGTGAGCAGTGGTGAACAAACCACAATTTGTTGGGAGGATACTACAAAATGCATGATTAATACGTTACTACCCGACGACTCTGAGGAAAATGACTCTGAGGCAAAAAGAAATCCGCACCGATGGTAACTCTGCACCAACCAACTACATCAAATGTGAACCACTTCAATAGATTAGTTATCATTAGGAACACTGGAGATAGATTTCAAACCGATCCCAAATTTTATCGACCTATCATGTTGCCTGTCCTAGGTAAATTATTTGAAAAATTAATTGCCGTCAAGTTAATAGACATATTCCATAAAAGTAGCACATAAGAGTATAGTTTGGCTTTAGAGAAAATAGTTCAACAGAGGATGCAATGATCAATATGGTCAGAGTCGCACCAAAAGTACAATCTTGGAGTTTTAACAGATGTATCTGGCGCGTTTGACAACCTGTGGTGACCCAGCATAATGTTGGGTGCTAAATAGATTCAATTGCCCATGCATCTCTATAACATCATTAACAACTATTTTTTTGAAATAAAAGCCATTGTTATGTCAAGTCATGGCACACTTAAAAAAATTATCAATAAAGGATGTCCGCAAGGTTCCCTCCCTGGTCCACACCTTTGGAATATGGTCTTCAACGGAAGCATGAACCATTAGCATGTAGCATTCGTAAGGAAAAGCGCAATTAGCCATAGACAGAATGGTAGACTGGTGCCAAAGTTGCAAAACGAAGGTATCCTCTACAAAGACAGTAATAATCCAATTTAAAGGTTCACAGGACATTAGGAGCCCACCATTAGTTTCAAAAAATGACCAAAGAATAAAGATGGTGAAAATTGTTAAATGACTGGGGTTTGACTTCGATGAAAGACTTGGAGTAACTTCACATGTCAAAAGAGTCACGAAAAATAGTATAAGAAGGATTTCGCTGTGCTGAAACGAGTTGCTAAAGAGACCTGGGGTCTCAGGCAACGTAAATTTTTCAATAATACATTAGGGCCTTGTGGTCTGTCCATTGATATACGTGTGCGCAGCATGAGCAGACAGAATGAACAGTCACCATCGGCGTACATTAGTTGGTTCCCAAAAAAGTATCTTGCTCGCTTTTACCAGGGCTTATAAAACAGTGTTAACTGACGCCGTTCCTGACTTGGCCCGCATAAGAAAAATGGTAAATAAGAAAAGACAAGACGTGAGCTACGGAAACGTGGTACTAGAAGGCGATCAAATTCGGCCAAACCTCTTGGACTCGCCCAAGAGGAAAACGATAAAATTGTCTATAGCAATATGACTAGAGAGATGGTAGCATTCAATCAATGGTAGAAGAACATATAGGTATCTGCGAAACATTGAAGCGAGATTAGAGACAAATAACCTCTAAGCGTATGGTTTACCCAAATGTTTACGGAACATGGAAGAATAGCCTCTTATATGTACCGACTGAGTTTAGCGGACTCAAGCACCTGTGAATGTGGACAGGGCGAGGAAAACTGTTATCTAGCTCAGGAAGCTAGAGATAAACTAATTATAGGCATAAGAGTTGAGTGCCCGGCAAGCAAGTAAACGTTAGTTTTGTTAGATTACACCTTAGAGCACATTGTAATGGAATGGTATAAGCACATTTAATATTTAAAATTTAAACGACAATGATTTTGAACTATTTTTTGTAGAATCTCTACAAGGACGGCATTCAACGAAATTCTGGCAAATTTAATTCAGTGTCTTTCATGTGAGCAAGAGGTATATATCAGTGTATTCAATACTTCTTGCTCAATGATATACTCAATATAATGAATTAAAATTGTATTTAGAATTTCGATGAATGCAGTTCTTAAGAAAATAGTTCAAAGGGCATTTTAATAATCACCGATGATGTTGTACTCTATACAAGTTGTTCCAAAAAGCACACAGTCTTTCTTTAGAGTTTACTTCGGGCTGTGTAATTTGTGTTTTCTTCAATAATAATTGAAAACATTCTTGCAAGTTTACTAGCTAATGCAGGGAGAATTTTGTTTCAATCGTGATTTCAAATTAGTCCCACAGTTTAATGGAGCTTAAGATAAACTCCATCGATTTCTTCATTGTTGTAATATCTTATAAAGGATGTAGAAACGGAAAATGATATTTTAATACGAATTTATGGAATTATCTCAACATAATATGCCGACCATCAACCGGAGTTGCTTTGTCAACAAAAACGACACATAAGTGAAATAATTCTCAATCTCCCAAATCATTTCAACCCATTGAACAAAACTTAGCACCTAATTCAATTAAAACCAAGTTCATATACAAATGTTCAATATCCTTCTAATAAACCTACATTACCACCTAAAAATTGTTGTTGGAATTGCCTATAACCACACCATTTCTATCAGGATTGTTCGATGCCCGTTGAACAGATTTTGTTTCGCTTGTGGCACGAAGGGCATCATAAAAACAGAATGTCCACATTGTCGCCAAAAGGCGAGAAACTTGTATGAGGCGGTTCGAACGTTATGGTGGATTCCGTGTGCAACACAGATCCTGAATTCTGGTAAATACCTCGCTTTCACATCTAAATGAAAACTCAAATCAGCTAACGACAATACCCAAACATATTAATTCCAGAAAAATCGTGTCAACAAATTCTGGAAGTGTAAGAGATTATTGCGAAAACACATAAATGAATCTATAATAACCGATATCCGGGACGGTCTGCCATATGCTGAAGTGAACATATTTATTAAAACTTATGTAGGATTACTGGACAGTGGAGCCAACATTTCCATCTTAGGCAAAGGCTGTGAAAACTTATTGAATGATCCATCTATCAAATTTCACTCATTTCCATCCTCTGTTAAAACAGCAAATGGTCAAGTTGCGACAATTATTGGCTACGTCTAGGTACCTGTCTGTCTTGCTGGGGAAAAGAAGCGTCGTTAATTTGCACTTGGCACCTAATTTGATGCAGCAACTGTATCTTGGTGTTGATTTTTGGCGCGCATTTGATATAAAGATTTCTTTTAGTCCAATGTCTAAAACTCGTCTTCCACAATATAACGAAACTTCCATTAGAACTGAAGAATATCCTGTAAAAGTAGAACGATGACGATGAATCCGAGAATAACAAATCCCTTCAACATTCGCTAAATAAAGAACAAAACATACTCTAGAAAAAGTCATAAAACTATTTCCATCGTCTTCTGTCTTAGGATTAGGAAGAACACTATTATTGTCTCACGTCATTGACGTAGGAGATGCAAAGCCGCATGGAATAGAGACACTATCCTATATCGCCGGCGGTTCAGACTTGGGCGTGATTGAGGAGAATTCGTGGCGTTCACCGCTTGCTGTGATGCGCAGGTCGAATGGTAAAATCCGGTTGTGTCTTGATGCTCGAAAAATCAATGAGGTCACAGTGAAGGATGCTTATCCTTTACCTATTATTGATGGTTTGTTTGGCCGTCTAGATTTATTTCTATTTCCATCGTCTTCTGTCTTAGGATTAGGAAGAACACTATTATTGTCTCACGTCATTGACGTAGGAGCTGCAAAGCCGTATGGAATAGAGACACTATCCTATATCGCCGGCCGTTCAGACTTGGGCGTGATTGAGGAGAATTCGTGGCGTTCACCGCTTGCTGTGATGCGCAGATCGAATGGTAAAATCCGGTTGTGTCTTGATGCTCGAAAAATCAATGAGGTCACAGTGAAGGATGCTTATCCTTTACCTATTATTGATGGTTTGTTTGGCCGTCTAGATTTATTTCGAGTCTTAATTTGAAGGATGCCTTCTGGCAAATACCACTCGACGAGGGATCAAGGGATAAGACTGCCTTTATTGTGGCCGGACAGCCCTTGTATCAATTCACATCCATGCCATTCGGTTTAATATGTATAGAGAGAGTGTAAAATAGAAATTGTATGGGGAGAGAATATCAAAAACGAGATGCTTCTTCTGTCAAGATGATTTTTTGGTTTTCTTGTTTTTGTTTTTTGTTTTGTATTTATCGCGTTACATATAATTAACCTTATTCTTCGTCTAGAACGACCGACCATCGAGAGCCATTAGTGGGATTGTACTCAAATATGTTGAATTTGATAGAGGTGGAAAAATTTTCTAATCACGGATATTCTATACCGATTCTACAATTAAAATTCCTGATTTGAATAAGGTAAATGTGCATAATATCATGGCATCTGGTTTCAAATCCGACGAAGGTTCGTGCATTATGGAAGATATAGATAAAGCGTATTTCCGAGACCGTAAAAAACATAAATAACTAAAGGTAAATTTCAATTTTAATCAATTATATTTTTCCAGCCATTAAAAAAGGTAACTTTAAAGTGTGCTTTAAAGACATCAACATCATGCGAATAATGGTCATCCTATCGCGCACTTAAGAGGAAGCAGCACCGTTTCGACCAAAAAATTATTCGACAAAACAGAGGTAATGGTAGTAATACAAAAAAAATGAGTAAAGAAATAAATATAATCGATTAGTGATATTTTAGGGAATGTAATTAGTCTTATGTGTAATTAAGTTTTATCAGTAACAAAGTACCGGGAAATTCCTATTTTTCAGCATCATTTTTTATAGAACAATAAATATTGAATGTACATAATTATTTAAAAAACTTGTATTTCAATAAATCCTTTTATTTTAAATAATTTCTGGAAAATTTCGTGGCTTCCTTCATAAGAATTACATCTATAAAAAGCACATCCCTTTTTTTTAACAATCCAAATGTAACCACATGGTATGCGAATAATTCATAACACAACCATTTTCCTGGTCAATTACTAATAGAATTATTGTTTTAAAAATAAATTTCCAATTATAATTATCATATCTTATAAAATCGTATATGGTTGTAAAGGTGATACTGATCTGGAATTAAAATTTAACTACCTTATGAATAATAATTATGAATTATGTATTATGATCGATGGTAGAAAATAGTATTTCGTAAAATTAAATATCACAAACAAATCAAAATTGCCTAACTTCACTTATGTCATCCTCAGAAATATACTAACTATTTTATAATTACGACTATGGAAAAATCAAAATCTCAGAGAGGAAAAAAAGAAATCAAAAATTTTATTTGACAGAAAAGCAATCACGCTCAAATTTGGTTATGGTGATCGGTTGCATTCGGTCTTTGCAATTGTTTTATAATAAAAGAAATTAAGGTTTAATATAATGTATAATGTTAAGTGTAATGTAAGTTGTTTTAATATTTACTATGTGAATTTGTTGAATTGTATTGAATTGTGAATTGAATTCTAATGTATGGATTTAGTTGTTAAGAATTTATAGAAAATGCATAGATTGTATAGGATTTGTAGAATATTGATGTGTGTTAATATTTAGGTGTAATTGTATTGTATGTTGATATGTCGAAAGTATGTAATAGGTGTTTGTAATGTATTTGATTAAATTATTATATATGAGATTGTCTTTTATTTTATTAAATCATCTTTAAAATTATAAAATTAATTCTTAAATTAATTTTATAATTTATTTACGCTATTTAGTCTCTCAAACTATCACCACCATGTATCGGGTCATGTATCGGCTATGCACATCCATAGTAAGCGACACTTATTAGCGAGATGATTATTTTACGAAGATTTATAAAAAGTCGATGTCAGTATTCAGTCGACTTATGGTGGAATGCAACAGTGTTAGTAAATGATTATTTTTGTAGAAGTTATTCTTACTTTAACTCTCTAGCTTTTGCCTTAGCTAAACGGATAGTTACATCCACATCCAACAATCCCACGGTATATCAGAATAGGCTACACGCGTACATGTCCGGAAACATAATCAATAAATATTAGTATTAATATATTTTATAATCAATACAAAATAACATAATTTAACATACTTTGAAAAAGTGTAAAATCAGTGTAAATAAGTAAAAATAAATCGATACATACTCGTATCGATAATAATAATAAAAGTGAAAGTTAAAAAGAAATTTAAAAGTTCCAAAAAATAAATAAAATTACTAAACAAAAACATTAACTAAATATAAAAGTGACTGATCACCACGAAATATGAAGTTGATTATAATTTTCATGTAAGTAATTTTCATTTCCTTTCATTAAATTTAAAAAAAAAAAAGTGTAATAAAATTCTGGGAAAAGTGGAATCCGACATTAGATTAAAGTCGTTAAAACTAGGCGTAGTATTTTTTTTTTAAATTTTGACGCGTTTATAAATTAAAATTTAAAATTTATATAGGCCTGCGAAAAGCAGAATCACCTATTTATAGAGCGGTAAGAAAATTACCACCACTCTTAAAATTACCAATTTAATAAATTGGAACTCAAATTCTTTGAATTATTAATTAGTTTTTAAATTAAATGCACGATCCTCTAAAAATTAAATGAGAGTTATTAAAGAATCGTTTGCAAAAACTAAAGAAAAAATCATTATCTAAACGAACAGTGAAAAATATTAGTGAAATTAATAAAATCGAAAATATAATAAATCAGTTAAAAGGAAAATTTGAAATTAAAATTACACAAATAAATCCAAATAAAAACGTATCCATGGCACCCACAACAAATTCCTCAAATCAAGAACAATCTAGTGTAGCTAGTGATAATAACAAAAGTGTTGATGAAAGTATCACACCAATTAATAAAGTTGAAGAAGTAGTAAATATATTTAAAGTGAATAGTATTACTAGGGAAATACAAGTTTTTAACGGAAATAGGACTGAAGTTTATTCTTTTATTCAAACTGTGGAAGAAATTTTAAATCATTGCAATTTGATCCAAAATACACAATCTTATCAAATAATTTTAGAAAATATTAGGAACAAAATACAGGGTAAAGCTAATGAATCGTTAATAACGTATAATGTGCCAACAATCTGGCAACAAATAAAAACTCACTTAATCAACAAATACTCTGATACTAGAGACATTGTCACTCTAGAATTAGAATTATTCAGTTTAATTCAGCAAAATTTATCACCACTAGTTTTATATAACAAAATTGTCGCAATTAATGCACTTATCGCAAATCAAATAACAATGCAATATGATGATGAAGAAGTCATCGAAGCATTTCTCTCTACATATAGATACAAATGTCTAAACATTTTAATAAATGGAATTAAAGAACCATTTAAAACCGCACTGTGTGCAAAAGCCCCAGATTCTTTACTTGCTGCGAGCAATATAATTCACGAACAAATTAACGTTCAAAATTTATTAAAATATAAAATTGTTAATTATAATCAATCCTCTAGGTATCAAACTCCTCAATACCAAACTTTTAACACAGGTTTTCAAAGACCTCAATCTCACAATAATTATAGAAAAACACAATTTTTTAATCAAAATCATACTCCACGATTTATGAATCATAATCAAAATCGTTTTCTACAATATAGGAACAATTATCCAAATCAAAATAATTTTTGTTAAAATCAAAATCATTATAAAAGTCCTAACCATCAAAATACTAATCATCAAAATAATAACCATCAAAATAATAATTATCGAAACAATCAAAATAATAAATATTTTAATAATCAAAATAATAACTATCGCAATTTACCGCAAATAAAACAGGAACCAAATAATGGTCCACAAAGAAACTTTCAATCAAATTATAATCTTGATCAAAATATTCCAACAATTACATATCCCTCCGAGGAAAATTTTCCAGTACAAGCCTCGGAACCAAATCTAAATTAAAAAATTTACCATTTATAATTGTTACAATTAATTCACAGCAAATACGTTTATTGATCGACACAGGATCAAACAAAGATTACATAAATCCAGATTTCGTAAAAATTCAAGATATAATCCCAAAAATAAAAATGATAAAATCAATTAATGGTTTTTCCCAAACTGAAGGAAAAACAATTATTAAATTTATTGAATTTCCAATTGCTTTAGAATTCTATATTTTAGATTTAAAAAATCATTTTAATGGACTATTAGGATCCAATGGAATTCAACAATTAAATTCAAATATTTTATACACCGAAAAACTATTAATTAGTGATAATTTTAAAATCCCCTTACTAGATAAAGTAACTTCATGTATTCCACCTAAAATGGTATCGCCACATTCCACAGCATACATTGAAATTCCTGTTACATTACAACAAGGAAATTTTTATTTAACCCCAATAAAAATTAAAAATCATTTGTTTATTCAAGAAGGAATATACTCTACTAAAAATTATAAATCATACGTTGAAATCACAAATATTTCAAACCAACCTCAAGAGTTTTTCTTAATGAAACGACTCAACGTCGAACCACTACAATATGATGTAGTAAATAACATCAATATGGAGGAAATTCCTGTATATAACAATAATAATTACAACATAGGAGATTGTAATAAACACGATAAGCTACTTATAACATAAATTTTGGTTTACTTAAAAGTAATTTGGTACAAATATTTACATAATTTACATTTACATTTGGTACAAATATTTTGCATAAAATATTTTGGTTTGCATAATATGATACAAATATTTAGGTTTTTATTAATATTTTGTAATTTGTGTTTTATTTTTAAATTATTATTTAGGTTATTATGATATTGAAACGCGTGTTATTTCGTATATTTTTATGTATAACATTTAGTCGATTATCATTTATAACTAATGTATATGCATTTATCTACACAGGGGTGTACAACACCTTCCCCCTTTATTAGTGAAATCTTCTTAAGGAAGATTTCGCAGTTATGTTATACATCTGTAAAGTTAGTATCTAAGATATGTATTATCTAAAGTTTACAATATTTTATTGTTTGTTCGTCTTTATCCTTTGAGGTGGCTGACGATTCAGTGTTGTCTTCTGGTTGTATAAAAAACTATTAATTAGTGATAATTTTAAAATCCCCTTACTAGATAAAGTAACTTCATGTATTCCACCTAAAATGGTATCGCCACATTCCACAGCATACATTGAAATTCCTGTTACATTACAACAAGGAAATTTTTATTTAACCCCAATAAAAATTAAAAATCATTTGTTTATTCAAGAAGGAATATACTCTACTAAAAATTATAAATCATACGTTGAAATCACAAATATTTCAAACCAACCTCAAGAGTTTTTCTTAATGAAACGACTCAACGTCGAACCACTACAATATGATGTAGTAAATAACATCAATATGGAGGAAATTCCTGTAAATAACAATAATAATTACAACATAGGAGATTGTAATAAACACGATAAGCTACTTATAACAAAATTATTAAATAAATATCATTACCTTTTCTTCAATGAAGAACAAAGTATCACATGTAGCAACCAAATTCAACATGAAATTAATGTTTCAGATAATAAACCCAGTTTTCAGAGAGCATATAAATGTCCTCATACTCAGAAAGAAGAACTAAATAAACAAATAAATGATTTATTTAATCAAGGTATAATACAAAACAGTATATCCCCATGGTCATCACCAGCATTTCTAGTACCTAAACACACTAAACCAGGAGAACTCGAACAGTTTCGAATGGTTATAGATTTTAGAAAACTAAACGAAAAAACGGTAGAAGATAAATACCCTATACCAAATATAAATGACACTCTTGATAAATTAGGAAAAGCCAAATACTTTTCTGTAATAGATTTACAAGCAGGTTTTCATCAAATAGCTATGGAACCAAATTCTATAGATAAAACTGCATTTTCAACAGATACCGGGCATTTTGAGTTTACCCGAATGCCTTTTGGTTTAAAAAATGCACCCTCAACATTCCAAAGGGTTATGAATAATATATTAGGTAACTTAATAAGTAAATGTGCAATCGTCTATATGGATGATATTCTTATATACAGTCCAAGTATAGAAGAACACATAAAACATATAGAAATTTTATTCAAAAAGCTAAAGGAATCTAATCTAAAAATAAAAGTGGAAAAATCACATTTTCTACAACAAAAGGTTAAATATTTAGGACACATGGTGTCGTCAAACGGTGTCGAGCCTAATCCTGAAAAAACGAAAGTAATTCAAAATTTTCCCATACCCAAAACATACACACAAATTAAATCTTTCTTAGGGTTAATGTCATATTATAGAAGATTTATAAAAGATTTTGCAAAAATAACGAATCCTTTAAATAAATGCCTGAAAAAAGACGTAAAAATTGTTCATAATGAAGAATTTATAAATTGTTTTGAAAAATGCAAAACACTTCTCACATCCAAACCCATACTCCAATACCCAAATTTTGAAAAAGAATTTATACTGACTACCGACGCATCTAATCTTGCATTAGGAGCAGTACTTTCACAAGGTGAAATAGGGAAGGATTTACCCATCGCATATTATTGTATATCTTGTGGATATATATGGTAGGATATAGTGGAATAATATTGTATATATGTTTACTATTGTATAATATATGAATCGGTTGGTGATTGTTAATACTGTATATTTTGGTTGTTAGATTAGGAGAAAGTATCTATTAGGGATACTATTAGTTAGTTGGAGAAAGATTTCGGTAGACAAATGCCGCTAGGGGAGTAGGAGCGCTGAAACACTCTTATTACTTCCCTCCTCGCTTTGCCATACGAGGTTCGCTCATCAATGTTTACCGAAATTGGTGCCTTGATGTTAGTAGGATGGTTTGTTAAGGTGTCGATACTCGCTTACCACTGGTGGGAGCTTGGCAGTATCGATGGATAAGGTATACTTACTTATAATGGAATCCTTGTAAATTAGAACACTATTTTAGGTTTATGTACGTATGTTCGGTTTATTAATAGACCAATTTTGATGAACTACTTTGTGTGTATTTAGTTTATGCGAATGAACTTAATATATGCTATGAACTTAATTTATATGGACTATATATATTAGTTTTAGTATGTCAACTTATTTCCTATTTTGCATAAATTTTGGTTTACTTAAAAGTAATTGGGTACAAATATTTACATAATTTACATTTACATTTGGTACAAATATTTTGCATAAAATATTTTGGTTTGCATAATATGATACAAATATTTAGGTTTTTATTAATATTTTGTAATTTGTGTTTTATTTTTAAATTATTATTTAGGTTATTATGATATTGAAACGCGTGTTATATCTACACAGGGGTGTACAACACCTTCCCCCTTTATTAGTGAAATCTTCTTAAGGAAGATTTCGCAGTTATGTTATACATCTGTAAAGTTAGTATCTAAGATATGTATTATCTAAAGTTTACAATATTTTATTGTTTGTTCGTCTTTATCCTTTGAGGTGGCTGACGATTCAGTGTTGTCTTCTGGTTGTATACGGTCTAATCGTTATCCGTATGTCTAATTTTGTAATTTTGGTTTGTGTGCAGTATGGTGTGGTACTGTAGCTATTCTGTGTTTGCGCCCAATTTGTGTTTTATTGTGGCTGCTTCTTGGGTATTGTTTTCGTCATCTTGCAATTGTTGTTGTACGTTGTGGTGGCTATAATCATCATCAAAACGATGAGGCAACGTTTTGTAATATCTTAACCTTGACTGTGAATTATGTTTTATTTCGTCGCGTTGTATTTGTTTATTGTTCGTCTTCATATTACATTATTAGGTTATTAACATTATTTATTATATAATCATATGTTTGTAATTTAAGCTAAAATATATTTTTTTTTTTCTATGAATTTATTTTGAACTTGAAAAAAAAATAAAAATACATTTTTGTAATTTAAGTTAATATATTTTACTTATATAATTATGTTATTATGTAACTATGTTGACCTTAAGAAAATATGCTATATGTTTTTTGCTTATATCATTTTTTTTGTACTTGACATTGCTTATTTATATGAAAAATTTTTATTTTGAAAAAGATTTTTTTTTGTTACTTTAATTGCTTAATGCTAAGGTAATGACTTAAAATAAAATTTTTTTTATCTAGGGGATATTTGATTTGTTATAAAATTTTGATACAAAGAATTTATTTTTTGTTTATACTAGGTTTATCTTAACTATGATTTATCTTAATTATGGGTTAGTTTTGTTTTTGTTTTTTAAGGGTTTTTTATTTTTGAAATTTTTAGCCTGTTCTTCTTCGAATGTTAGTATTTGGTTCGCTGAAGAAAAAGCTAATTTTTTGGTATTCGGTAATGATTATGCGTGTAATAATTTTGTTTTGTATTTTAGAAAGATATGCCTAATTTTCGCGTATTGTTTTAAAATTTCTATGTTCGGTATGTTTTCAATTGTTTTGCGTAGGGTTGATTGTGTTTCATTTTGTAATTTTGTGTTGTCTTGCGGGATTCTTCTCTTTGAGCTGGTTCTGTCGGCTCTTTCTATGATTGCTTCTGTTATGTTGTTTTGTCGCTCTTTGTTTCGATTTTCATGATAGACTCGTCTTATAATTTTGTCTTTGATTATTGGGGAGTTATCTGCTATTGGATGCTGTTGAACTTCGGATTGTTTGGTTGATGCTGTTTGTTGTTGTTTGATTATGGATATATTTGCGTCTGAGTAGATTGATACCTCGGTTTGTTTTTGATTAATGATTGGTGGTACTGTATTTCCGCTGGTTTTGTAGTTTGACATTAAACATTGAGTTTCAATTTCGCTCTGTCCATTAACTTGAGAATTCGTTGTTCTCTGTCCGTTAACTTGAGGAAATGGTCTCGTTTGTTTGCGATGTGCGTCGGGGCACTTTGAATTTGTTTGAAGATATGCTAAATTGTTTGAGTGAGCGGCTGAATTCGTATGATTGCTACTTGTATTTGAGTTTTTTGGTTTCTGAGTGTCTGGACTCGTGTTTTTATGTACTAAGTTTGTTGCTTGAGCGGCTTGGCTTGTTTGATTGTTTATTTGATCGTGAGCGTCTGGGCTCGTTGGCTTATATACTAAATTGTTTGGATGAGCGGCTGGGCTCGTATAATTGTATGCAAAATTGTTTGGATGAGCGGCTGGGCTCGTCTGATTGTTTGTTTGATTGTGAGCGTCTGGGCTCGTTGGCTTATATACTAAATTGTTTGGATGAGCGGCTGGGCTCGTTTGATTATTTGCTTGAGTAAATTTGAGGTACATTTCGGGGATAGTACCCATTTGGAGAGAATATCCTGGTTCGATTTTGCGTTGCTTTGATTTTTGGTTTGTTTGCGGTTGATCCGATGACAGTGACTCTCCTATGACTGGTCGGATCCGTTGGAGTTTCCCTGGTTCTTGTATTGTTCTGGTAGAATATGATGCTGTGTTTGCTGATTGTTTATCGTGTTGATCCTCATGTTACTGAATTTGTTTATTATCGTTCCTGTATCGTCTGGTGAGGGTGGTGTGTTATGATTTGCTGGTTGTTGTGTGTTTCTGCTGAAGAACTTACTACGGCATTCATCAAATGTGTGTCCTGTAGTTGTCTTGCAGTGGGAACAGTATTTTTGTGAGTTGAGTCGGTTTCTGTTGTATTGTTGAGGATATGCTTGTTGTGGTGGAGAATTGAAGTTCCTGCTTTGCTGATTGTCGGGATGATTTTGTGTGTATGGTGGATAGTTTTGGTTCATTCGAGGTGAATATTGTTTGTTGAAGGGTTCTTGATGTGTTGGGTATGTATTCTGGATTTGGTTTCTTTGGAATTGTGGTGGGTTGTATAGTTGTGTTCTTGTTGTGTCCCTTCTTTTTCTTTCTTGGTTCATTCGTGTACGGCATATGTTCCATGTGTGCCCTGGTCGTTGGCAGTAGTTGCATGTTATTGGTATTCTGGTGTAGTTGTTTCTTTGTGAATTCATTAATGGTTGGTTGAGTGTTCTTGTTTCTTGGATTGTTTGGTTTGTTGGTGTTCCTGTCGTTAGAGTCAGTAGTTTTTCGATTGTTTCTGTTTCACTTATGATTTCGTCTATGTTGTTCGCGTTTATGGTTGCGATCTTTTCTTTCAGTATGGTATTGTTTAATCCACATTTGAACGCTTGTACGGATGTTGTATTGAGATGTTTAGAGTACGTTGCGTCGATGTTTGTTAGGTTGTACTTGGTTTTATATCCTACTTTGTATTGTTCAAGTGCCTCTATTAGTCTGTAACCATATATGGTTATTAACTGGAATTCTAATTAATTATAATTCCTAATTGTTTCACCGTATGATTGATGCGTTGTGGTGATCCTCCTTTCTAGCTCTTCTAGTGAGTACGTTTTTGAATAAATATTGTTTAGTATGTCCCGTAGTGCCTGGTAATTTTCTATACTTCTATGCACGATCCTGGTATTTGCATCGCCTGTCAGTCTTAGTTTTATCAAGCGGTCGAAGGTTTTCTTTTCTTCATTGGTGGTTAGTGTTTCGTATATGCTATCCGCGGTACCTAAAAATCGTATTAGGTCTTTTGTTCTGTTAGAGTTCTCTCCGCTGGTGGTTGCTTGTTGGCTACGTTTGTCGGTTGTGGTTTTTGTGGGATTTGTGTTCTAAGGGTGGTTGGTGTTTCGTCGTTAAAAATGTCGTCTGTGAGTTCAATCTTTATCGGCTGAGGGACTTGTGTGTTCTTGTTTAGTCGTGCAGTCTTGCTGCGTGTGGTGTATATTGGTGTTTCGTTGACCTGTTTAGTTGGGGATCGCGATGTCAAATTGGATTTTGAGGAGAATGGTGAACTGTCTTGCATGGAGGTTTTGTTTGCCTAATTGTAACTTAAACTATTTCGCCACAGGTGCGAATTCTACAGCGCCAATATTGTATATCTTGTGGATATATATGGTAGGATATAGTGGAATAATATTGTATATATGTTTACTATTGTATAATATATGAATCGGTTGGTGATTGTTAATACTGTATATTTTGGTTGTTATATTAGGAGAAAGTATCTATTAGGGATACTATTAGTTAGTTGGAGAAAGATTTCGGTAGACAAATGCCGCTAGGGGAGTAGGAGCGCTGAAACACTCTTATTACTTCCCTCCTCGCTTTGCCATACGAGGTTCGCTCATCAATGTTTACCGAAATTGGTGCCTTGATGTTAGTAGGATGGTTTGTTAAGGTGTCGATACTCGCTTACCACTGGTGGGAGCTTGGCAGTATCGATGGATAAGGTATACTTACTTATAATGGAATCCTTGTAAATTAGAACACTATTTTAGGTTTATGTACGTATGTTCGATTTATTAATAGACCAATTTTGATGAACTACTTTGTGTGTATTTAGTTTATGCGAATGAACTTAATATATGCTATGAACTTAATTTATGTGGATTATATATATTAGTTTTAGTATGTTAACTTATTTCCTATTTTGCATAAATTTTGGTTTACTTAAAAGTAATTGGGTACAAATATTTACATAATTTACATTTACATTTGGTACAAATATTTTGCATAAAATATTTTGGTTTGCATAATATGATACAAATATTTAGGTTTTTATTAATATTTTGTAATTTGTGTTTTATTTTTAAATTATTATTTAGGTTATTATGTTATTATTGAAACGCGTGTTATTTCGTATATTTTTATGTATAACATTTAGGCGTTTATCATTTATAACTAATGTATATGCATTTATCTACACAGGGGTGTACAACAATATGCATCGCGAACATTAAATAAAGCTGAAATACATTATAGTACAATCGATAACGAATGTCTAGCTATAATTTGGGAAATTAAGTATTTTAGACAATACCTATACGGTACAAAATTTAAAATAGTAACGGACCATAAACCACTAACATATCTATTTAGTATAAAAGATCCAACATCAAAAATGATGAGATGGAAAATGAATCTAGAAAATTACAATTTTGAAATAATTTACAAAAAAGGGACAGCAAATACAAATGCTGATTGTCTCTCTCGAATAACATTTACTGATATAAAAAATTTAAATAATAAAAACAAAGAATTTGAGCTAGTTAGTAAGGAAAATAAAAATGAATTAATAATAAATACCCTTTCGACACAAGAAAATGCGAATGAGGATAATAATGAATTAAATAATATAGATATAGGCCAAATAAATAAAGAAAAAATAAAGAAATACAGTATACAAGAAACAAATAAATGTATAAACTCTTTTCCAAACCAATTATGGATTATAGTCGACGATAACCATAAGGAAATTAAGGAAACATTAACAATTATACATGAATCATATAAAAGAATTAAAATTAGAAAAAATAAGTATGATAAGAATGATATAATAAATATATTCACTAAATATTTAAAATCAAAAAAAGTAACAGTGCTCTATTGTACTGATGAAAATTTTAAGTTAATCAATAAAATTTTCGAAGAAAATTTTAAGGAATCAAATTTAAAAATAATTCGTTCTAAAAAATTAAAAATAGATTTATCAGACGATATAAAAAAAACAGAAGTCATAATTAAAACACATAATAATGGACATCGTGGTATTAATGAAAATCTTGCACAAATTTAATTTAATTATCCTAACTAATTTAATTATAATCAAATTAGCCGTATAATATTTTACGAAAACAAACAAATGCAAATTATACCATTATTAAATAAATCTCTTTTAATTTATAATAATTCAATTCATTCGTCAATAGGAGTTAAACCATTCGAATTACACCGCGGTTATCAATTATTAAACAATCTACCCGATATAAACAACGTTCCAACTTCAGAATACCTGAAAGAAATCAGAGATAAATATGATTCAATTAAAAATATTATTAGGGAATTTAGTTTTAAGAATAAAAATAAAATATTAAATAGAATAAATAAGGATAGAATAGATCCCCAAACTTTAGAAAAAGATGATATTATATATGAAAAAACAACTACCAGGGATAAGTTAAAACCATTAAACATTAAACATATAGTACTACAAGATAACGGAATAACCGTTACAACCAATAAAAGAAAGGTACACAAAAGTAAAATTAAAAATTAATAATATCATTCCAGGTTACCAATTTGTATCCTGTCACAATCAATTGAAATATTTGACATGATAAACAATAAAGGATTAATAACACTCGAAATAGCCGATGCTAGGATAATAACATCATATAAAAAACTTATCCATTTAGTAGAATTACAAGACCTCAATCAAATTTAGAAAATATTAAAATTTCAATAAATTGGTTAGAAGATTTCATATGAATACATAATGACATTCCAAAAACCATAATAAATATAGCAAAACAAAAATACATACAACTTGAAAAAGATTTAAACTCAATATTACCAATAACATTAAATAGACCTAAACGAGGAATATTTAACCCTTTAGGCACGTTTATTAAAAGTATAACAGGAAATCTAGACAATAACGATTTCGTTTATTTAGAAAACGCAATAATAAAACTAGACAATGATTCATATACAATACACACAAAATTTCAGGAGCAAATAAAATTAAATCAAGACATGATAAACAGATTTGAAAACATTACACAATTTATAGACAAAGCCTTAATAGCAATGAGACATAATATAGCAATAGACTCACAAAAAACAAATTTATCAGTATGGATAAACCATAAACTACAAGACTACGGATTAACATTAGACTTTAATATAAACTTAATAAAAGACCAAATTAACAAAATACATGAGATAATTACATTCGCTAAAATAAATGTTATCTCAACACACATATTAGACAATCACGAGCTATATGACATAAATCAACATCTAATTAATAATTCAATTAATTTAATATCGGAAGAACAAATTTATTCATTATTAGAAATACAAGCTTATTACAACGATACAAATCTAATTATCATAATCCAAGTACCAGAATTTTATAAAGAATCACTAACATATTACTATATAAAACCCATACCAATCCAAAATAATCAATTAATAAAAATAAATACTAATCAAATTATCCTTAATCCGAAAACCTATATGGAAATTATCAAACCATGTTTTATAATTGAACAAATATATTTTTGTCACAAACAAATTTTAATAAAAAATCCAAATTTATGTATACCAAACATGATTTATCATAACGAGACAACATGTGAATCGAAGGAAATCCAACAAACGGATGAAATCGATTATTTACAACCAGGATATTTATACCTATCAACCAAGAATGGAACAAATATTTTATCAACGTGTAAAAACGCACCTAAACAAATACTAGGGCGAAAATTAATAAAATTTGAAAACTGTACAATTATAATTAATAATAACATATATTCAGATGACGTAAAAATAAGAAAACATAAAATAAACATCATTCAACCAATGGATAATATTAACGTAACAACAATAATGGAAGAGTACATCGATTTACCAGAACTAAAACAACATCATTTCAAAAACCTGAACAAATTGAAAGACTTTGAAAGCATACAATCAGCACAGCGAAATTATGCAGAACAAGTTGAACGAAACCTACGAATAACATACTACTCATTTTCATTCAGCATCATTGTCATAATTCTTCAAATCTTTATCCAGAAAAATAGTAACCAATCTCGAGGGCGAGATCGAACTTAAGGAGGGAGGAGTTACATCCACATCCAACAATCCCACGGTATAGCAGAATAGGCTACACGTGTACATGCCCGGAAACATAATCAATAAATATTAATATTAATATATTTTATAATCAATACAAAATAACATAATTTAACATACTATGTATTTTATATCAATAAAAATTGATATAAAAAATAATATTAATCAGCAGATATTCTATTTCATATTTTGTATAAAACATTTATTTAATGTAAACAGAATTAAGATAAATTGTATTTATAACATAAACACTAAGAATTGTGCATTCAGCACAATTCACTACATTTCATATTTTATACATTTATTAATTCATTCCGTTCTCAGAGTTTGTACAATAAAGTTTTATAATAAAAGACAAACAAAAAAATATATACTTACTTACAGTGAGACATTGGTCGTTCCCAAAATAAACCCACAACATATAATTGTATAATAATTGTATAACATATAATTGGATATCCTGCTTCGGTTTAATCCGGCGAGTGTAAGAGTATATATAGTTTTTTTTTAAAAAGTATACTTACGGCTTATTTGTTTTATCCTTCACTTTTCTAATAAGAAAATTAGTTTAATTTTAAATTAAAGATTTTGTATTTCAGGATATAATAATTTTAATGTTATAAAATATGTTATTGTTACTTACTCTTGCAGTTGAGCAACAAAATATAGCCCATAATGAAGTGCAACAACGTCTCACAATCGCAAGGAAAAACAAGGCAGCTCTTGCAAGAAGGGCAGCTAAGCGGATTTGTAGACGGAAGAAGCGAGAATGGTGGAAGGCCGAGGTTCTGAAAGTACAACAACTCAGCAATGAGCGTAGTTCACGTAATTTCTTTAAAGGAATTACTGGATTGCACCATACTTTCAGGCCTTCGTCAACCGCCATTCGGGACCGGGATGGAAACCTCTGTGTCAACATCGACGCAGTACTTGACGCATGGAGTGGACACTTTACTGAGCTGCTTGATGTTCATCATGCATCACAGACTGTTGTTGAGCCACCTCTAGAACAGTCTGCGGAGATTTGCACTGAGGAGCCATCCCATGAGGAATTCACTAAGGCCATGCAGAGAATGAAACGAAACCGCTCACCTGGAGTGGACTGCATTAATTCGGAGCTCTTGATATTCGGAGGGGATACTTTGTGGAACTGTCTTTTCGACCTTATTCGATTAGTATGGCGAACCGAAGTTATGCCTGATGAATGGAAAGTGGCCGCGATATGCCCCATCTTCAAGAAGGGAGACCGCTTGAAGTGTGAGAATTATCGCGGTATAGCTCTCCTTTGCACAGCATACAAGTTACTGTCATACATTTTATTGGATAGAATCACTCCTCTGGCGGAAGGCTTGGTTGGTGACTATCAGGGAGGATTTCGTCCGAATCGATCAGTCACTGATCAGGTCTTTTCGCTGCGGATGATTCTATCTAAATATTATGAGACATCCATCTCCGTACATCAGGTTTTCCTGGATTTCCGGCAGGCCTACGACTCGATCAATCGAGAGAGTTTGTGGTCTGCCCTGGAATACCTAGGAATGCCAACAAAATTGGTACGACTGTGTAGGATGACAGTGACGCAGTCTCAATGCTGTGTTAAAGTTGAGAACAGGCTATCGATAATTTTTGCAGTTAACTCGGGTGTTCGGCAGGGAGATGCTCTGTCCCCGATACTCTTTAATCTCATGTTGGAGTACATCTTTCGTAAAACTGAAACACCTCAGCGTAACATCTTATATCGCCAGTCCAATCAAGTGCTTGCATATGCAGATGACATATGCGTGATTGGACTGAATAACAACGGAGTGAAAGAAATACTTGATCCGCTTGTAGAGTTTTCAGCTTCTGTTGGACTCCAGATCAATGAGTCCAAAACGAAATACCTGATCTCTGGTTTTAGAGACAATGGCACACCAGATTTTAGTAGTGGCCACCACACGTTTGAGGGAGTGAGGAGGTTCAAATATTTGGGCTCTCTTATCACTCACGATAACAGTGTGGGTGAGGATATTAAAGTGCGGCTGGCAGCTGGCAGTCGTTCTTTGTATCCTCTAAGGCCACTGCTAAAATCTAAACACTTATCAAGTGCCGTGAAGCTGAAGCTTTACAAAGCGTTGATCAGGCCCGTTGTTATGTTTGGATGTGAAAGTTGGGCGCTGACGGATGAGTACGAGAGATGGCTCCTTACATTTGAGAGAAGAATCATGCGTGTGATTTACGGCCCTAAACGCGAAATAGATGGTACATACCGAGCTCTGTACAATTTCGAGATCAGAGATCTGATGAAGATCCCCGATATTGTACATGAAGTTAGATCTCAGCGAGTACGCTGGCTCGGTCACGTTCTGCGTGCTGATCCGGAACGAATTGTGCAGCGATCTCTGAAAGGAGAGCCACCATATGGTAGGCGCAGAGGTCGTTGCAGGCGACGATGGCTCCACGATGTAGAGAACGACTTGGCCTCTTCAGATTGTCTAAGACAGTATGAAGACCAAGCTCAGGATCGAAACCGTTGGAGCCAGATTGTTGATTCAGTAAGGGGCCAGTAATGGCCTTTAACACTGTTATTATTATTGTTACTTAGAATAACTACAATAAAAAGATGTGTTACTAGTATAAAATTGACTACAATAAAGTTATGTGTTACTTGTAAAATTTTTACTACAATAAAGATGATCAGTAATAAAAACGCAAGGTTTTTATACCTATTTTTGGGGGAGGAGACTAAGAGTTTGATATTCGTTTTTCTTTTTTTGTTTCTTTGTGATTCGTTTATTTTTATTTTTATTATTTTCTATACCTATTCCCTTTGTCTCCTTTACAATGCATGAAATTTTGTCGGTTTATACTATAGTGTAATAAATTTCTTATTTTATGGATCTCTTTATTTTTTATTTTTCCTTTTTATTTTATTTGATAACGATCTCTGTTTTTTCTTCGGTCTATTTTATGATTGTTTTGATATTCCTTTTTTAAGGGTTATCTACTTTATTTTTTATGTGATCTTTTTACTAATAGTTCTGTTTCTATATAATAATTTTATTTTTAGTGTTTCGGGATAAGATATTCTTTTTTTTATAAATTTACTTTTTAGGATGTGATCGTTTTTGTAATAAATTTTAATTTGGCTTGGTATTTTGGTTCTATATTTATTTTAAAATTGTGACAAGATTTTTAATTAATTTAATATATGTTTTTAGGAGATCCTTATTTTAATGATTTTCTATTTTGATTTTAATTAACTATACTTGATTTTTTATTCTTAAGGATGTAATAATTTTAAGCTAATTTATGTTTCCTAAGGGATTTTTTATTTTTAACGACTTTATTTTTATTTGAATTTATTTCTTAGTAAATTAACTATGTCGTAAATCTAAAACACAACATAGGCTGGCCCTCAAGGAAGAAATTTTGTGGGGTTTTGAAGAAAGCCCAGAAAATTTCTTTAGGTATATGTATGTTAAACATATGTTATTTATCTTTCTTAAATTCTATTGTTAGTTTTTTGTATTTTATCTATAGTTACAATCGGAGTTTTTTGTGGCGTGTGCTGGTTTTTGTTTTTATCTCCTTGTTTTCGGCGTCTTTTGTTGTTTGTCCTCGGGTTGTTGTACCGTTTTGTTTCCTCTTTGTGTTGTTGTTTTGGTGATCGTCCTCGGGTCGTTGTACTTGTTGAGTTTTAGTTCTTGTTTTGTTTTGGTTTCTCAGTTGTATTATTGTAATATACGTTGTGATTTTTATCTTATTTGTTTTGTGTTTTTGTGGTGCCGCTTATTTTATGGTTTTATGTTGTTTTTTTTTTTTTTTGTAATTAGGTGTGAACAGTTATATTTGTTTATTAGTGTGTCCCTTTTTTTTTTTGACTGTTGGTAGGGTTATTTTTACCGAATTCGTTTTTTGTGTGCTTATTATTTTGTTATTATTAGCGGTATTATCTTTGTTGTTTTTATTTTTGTTGTATCTGGCTAGATTTTATTTATGATTTTATTATTATCTTGTATTATTTTCTTGTTGTTATTTGCTTTTGGCTAGCAGTTTTGTTTATGTGTTAAGATTTTTAATTTTTTGTTGTTGTTTTCATTTTATTGTTTTATTATTGTTCTTATTATTTTATTTTATGTACTTTGCGACTGTTGATCGAGGCTTGTTAGTGTGATTATCTGGTTTTCCCTTTTTTCTTCTCATGGTTGGTTTACTCTTGTCTTCTGCTGGAGTTCTTTTGGTTTGCCTTACTGTGGTTTTGTGGTTTTCTCATGTTTTTATTTGTTTATTTTTTTATTGTAACTGTTTTCGTACGTAATTATTATCTTAATTCTAGTTTTTAGTGCTTAAATCTATTGAGGGTTTCTTTTTAATCTTATGGTTTTAGGTAACTTTAATTTTATTTTACTGTAATTTTTTTTTTTTTTTTTTTTTTTTTTTGTATATCATTTTTATTGAAATTAGTGATTTTAGCTTTATATGTTTGTTTTTAAGAAAATTGATTTGAGAAAAGAAAATTTTGTTGGGTTAATTGTTATTGGTTAGTGTTTTAGTGGTCTGGTCTTTTTTCTTCTTATGTTTGTTAGGTTAAATTGTTATATTGTCTTTTAAGAAGGAAAAAGTTAGATAAGTAAATTTTCATCTTATGTCTTTATACTATTTTGGTGTTAGTTTTTGGTGTGTTAGAGTTTGTTGGTTCTTTGTTGTCGTCGGTTTTTTGCACTGTTAGTTCGGTTAGTTCTTGGTTAGTTTCTTTGTCTGTTGCTTTCTTTTGCATGTATTGTGTATATTTTCTTTTTGCTACTATGGCGGCGATTGTTAGGAGCGTTCCTGTTATGATTGTGGTTGTTATCTGTTTGTGTTGGTGTGTTGTCTTTTCTGTTTCGTTGATTGAGTCTATGATGTGTTCTAGTTCTGTTATTTTTTGGTTTTCTGTTATAAATTTCGTGTTGTGGTTTATGTGATCGTTTATTTTTATGATTGCTGTTTCTTTTTCGTCTCTATTTTGTGGCGTCCATGATATGTTGTCTATTTTGTCCGGTTTGTTTTCTGGTTGTTTTACTTCTATTATTTCTTGGAATCCGTTTACTTTAATTGTGAATTCTTTTCCTGTTACCGTGCATTGTTTGTTGAATGTTATTAGTCCCTCGTTTATGATTTCGAGGCTCTGCGTTGTGTTTTCGCAAGTTATCATTAATCTGGTTGGTTCTGTCATTGTGTATAGCCACGTGTTACTGTGGACTAGTTTTATTATTGTGTTCGTCGGGTTGGCTGGTGCTATTTGGCACTTGTTTGGTATGTTGAATGGGTTGTATAGTAGTGTAGGGATGCAATAGTTTGTTTTGTCTGTTATTATTTGGAAACTTTGTTCGCATAGTGTATATTTGATGTCCGTATTAGGAGCGAGTTTTTTGCATGAACTTATTTCGTGGGAGTTTATCTGTATGAATTTGTCTTCTTCGTTATTCATTGCGACGTATTCGATGTTGGTCGTGTATGTGACTGTTTTGTTATTGATTTTGAATGGTATTAGGAACAGTTTGTATAGTTCATATTTTTCCTTCTGTATTACCGGGACTGATATTTTTATTATAATTTTTCCTAACATGATTATGTGCTCTATGTTGACTATGTTTTGTATTTGGTCTGCACTTGTGAATTTATTATCTATGAATTCGTCGTAGTTTTTTTTTCTGTATATGTCTTTTAGTGTTTTATAGCTTATTACTACGTCGTCGAGGTATATGAAGCCTTTTAGTCCTTGGAACCCGCGTAAAATGTGGTTGATTGCTCTCTGGAAAGTTGCTTGTGAATTCTTTAGGCCGAATGGCATTCTTGTGAATTCGAAGTGGCCGTAGTCTGTGCTGAAAGCGGTTTTGTATGAATCTTTCGGGTTCATTTCTATTTGATGATATCCACTTGCCATGTCTAATGAGGAAAAGTATTGTGCGTGTCCTAATTGGTCTAGAATGTCATTTATGTTTGGCAAGGGGAATGAGTCTCCTATTGTTACTTCGTTCAATTTTCTAAAGTCTACTACTACTCGCCATTTAGGTTCTCCGTCTTTTCCTGCTTTTTTGGGTACTGCTAGTAGTGGGCTGTTGTATGGGCTAATGCTGTGTTTGGTTTTGCCTTCTTCTAGCATTTCTGTTACTTGTTTGTTAATTTTGTCTTTATGAACTTGTGGTAGTCTGTAACGTTGAACGTGAATCGGTTTTGAGTCTGTGTATAAGTTAATGTCGTGTTTTACGCCTTGGATGCTAGTAAGTCTGTCTCCTCTAAGAAGAATATGTCTTCGTATTCGAGACAAAGTGATAGGATGGACATGTTTTCTTCTACGTTATTTGATTTGTCGAGGCTTTCGGTTATGATTTGTATGATTTTTTCTTGTCTGTTTTCGTAATTGGTATGTTGTAGTTTTGGGATAGAGTCGATTGAAATGGTTTCAATTTGTGGGGTGAAGTTTTTTATTTTTGTGTCTTGGGGTAGTGTATTAGCGATCATGATTTTAGCTTTGAAATTTGTGGGTTGTATTAGCATGTGTGGTATAAATACACCTTTTTGGACTTCTCCTGAGTGACAAATATATAGTTCATTCGTGGGGGTTTGTATTTCTATGATTGTTTCACTGCGTGCTGGCAGATTTATTTGAGGTTTGAGTTTGTTTGAGAATGGGATTAGATTTTCGCCTATTTTTAACTCGTTAGTACTGTATAGTATATCTACCTTGAACTTTTCGAAGAAGTCTCGGCCCATTATGCCATCTTGTGTAATTGGGAAGTCGTCTTGAACTGCGTGAAATTTGTGTTGGATTACTTCGTTGTTACTTAGTTTTAATCCTATGTTGATGGATCCGTCTGTGTTTATTTTGCCTTTGCCTATTCCTGCTATTGAGATTCTGTCTTGTGTGTTAATGTCATCTGGTTGTATAAATGAGTTTTTTATTACTGAAATGTCAGCTCCTGAGTCTAGGAGTAAGTCTGTCCATTTATTGTTGATTATTGCTGTAATTGTGTCGAGGTTTGTTTTGTATTTTGAGTCAAGATTTATTTTTTATGTTCTTAGGGGTTGGTCCAGGGTACTTTTACCTAATTTCATTTTTGTTTTAGTGTCTGTGTCGCTGAGGTCTTCGGTCAACGGGGTTTTGAATTTCACTTTTTTGGTTTTTTCTAACCGTATTTCTTTAAATATTTTGCGGAATATGTATAAAATGACTATAATGTTTATGAATTTTATGTTTTCATTTGTTTCTTTACTCATTTTATTTATTTCTTGATTTACGTTTTCTCGTCCATTTGTTTGGGTAATTGATATCGTCTGTACGTGGTGTGCGTCTGGGCATTTTAAATTTGTTTGATTGTAATTTTGATTGTGATTATGAGCGTCTTGTAGGCTCTGTAAATTTGTTTGCTTATGAACTAAATTGTGAGGATCAATTTCACTCTGTCGATTAACTTGAGAACTCGTTGTTCTCTGTCGGTTAATTTGAGGAATTGATCTCTCTTGTGTGTGTTGTGCGTCTGGGCACTTTAGAATTGTTTGATTATGATAAATGTTTTGATTATGATTATGAGCGTCTTGTAGGCTCTGTAAATTTGTTTGCTTATGAACTAAAGTGTGAGGATCAATTTCACTCTGTCGATTAACTTGAGAACTCGTTGTTCTCTGTCGGTTAATTTGAGGAATTGATCTCTCTTCTAGGTTTTGTGCGGCTGGGCACTTTGGATATGTTTGATTGCAATAATGATTATGAGCGTCTTGTAGGCTCTGTGAACTTGTTTGCTTATAAACTAAATTGTGAGGGTCAATTTCACTATGTCGATTAACTTGAGAACTTGCTGTTCTCGGTCGGTTAATTTGAGGAATTGATCTCTCTTGTATGTGTTGTGCGTCTGGGCACTTTGGATTTGTTTGGCTATGATAAATGTTTTTCTTAAAATTATGAGCGTCTTGTAGGCTCTGTAAATTTGTTTGCTTATATACTAGGTTGTGAGGATCAATTTCACTCTGTCGATTAACTTGAGAACTCGTTGTTCTCTGTCGGTTAATTTGAGGAATTGATCTCTCTTTTATGTGTTGTGCGTCTGTGCACTTTGGATTTGTTTGGTTATGATATATAATTTGGGTGTCTTGTTGGTTTGGTGTGGTATTTTCGTTATCTAATATTAAATATGGTTGTGGTATTTCACCCATTTGGAGAGAGTTTACGTGTGTTGTTTCTTCACACGGATCTTTATTGTAGTTTGTTTTGGGATCCAACGGCAACAGCTCTCCTACTGCTGGTTGGATCCAGGGTCGTTTCCCTGATTGTTTTTTATTGTATTTTGGTTTTCATGCGATTGTGGGTATGTCATGCTAATTCTCATTTTGTTAAACTGTTCTTCTAATCCGGTTGTTCTCTGTGGTTGTTGGTTGCGATTTTGTTGTCCTAGGAACTTATTTCTACACTCTTCAAATGTGTGACTTCGTGTTTCTTTACAGTGCGAACAATAATTGGGAGCTGTGTTTTGGTATGGTACCGGTTTGTATGTAGTGAAGTTTGGTTGTTGTTGGTTTGTTGTATTGTAGCTTTGATACCTTGGCCTATAATTATTAGGATTTTTTGTATCGTTTATTGGTTGCTTATAATTCGTAAATTGTGGTTGATATTGATTATTATTTTGCGGTCTGTGTTGAGATGGTTGATGTTGTGGATTTCTGTTTTCCATGTTTATTCTGGTGTGGCAAGAATTCCATGAATGAATGAATTTTTCTGCAGTAGTTGCATGATGGTGGATTCATCTGTTCTGTTCTATTTTGGTAATTGTTTCTATTGTTGAATGTTGGGTTCGTTGTTGTTGTTATTATATGTTCTATTATTTCTGTTTCGTCTATTATTTTCTCTAGGTCATTTGTTTCGCTGGTTGCCATCTTTTCTTTAACTTTTATGTTGATTAATCCTCTTTTAAATATCAGTATTGAATTCATTTTAATGTGGTTGTTATAGCCTGCATCGATTTCGTCTAAACTATACTTTTCTTTGTATCCGGTTTTGTATTTTTCTACTGCTTCGCCTAATCTGTATCCATAATTTCTAATGGATTCGCCGTTTTTCTGTCTGGTGTTTTTCATTTCTTTATCTAATTCGTCCAGTGATACAATCGTCTGGTACATGTTGTTTAGTAAAGTTTTGAGTGTTTGATATTCTGTTATATTTCTGTTGCATATTCGTGTGTATGCTTCTCCTGTTAATCTGAATTTTATGAGTTTTCCAAATATTACTTTCTCTTTAGGCGTCAATGTTTCGTATAATAGGTCTGCCATTTCTAAGAATCGTGCTAGCTCATTTCTTCTGTTGTCTCCGGAAAATTCTGGAATGATATTTGTAATATTCTTCTGTAGTTTATATTGGTCCATCTTTATTTTTTGTGTTTTTTCAATACTTTGTGTAACTCTTGTGTTTTTATTTCCTTCGGTTCTGTCGTGTTGTAATTTCCTAGTTTGACTACGGGTGCGGTCTTCTCGGTATAACGATGGTTGTCTTCTAGTTCTTTGTGACCTTGTTGGGGATCGTTTTGTTGTTGTGGATTCTCCGCTGAATGGGCAGTTCTCGTTCATAAGATGCTCTAACTCTTCCAAATGTGAGTGTATTTATTATAATCTGGTGTTTTCCAGGATTTTCAACCTTGCATAAGCTTTAAATTTTATTTTTGTTAGGGTTTGCAACCTTGCTTAGATAACAAAATTTTCTTGTTTAGGATTCTCAACCTTATTTTAGAATTTAATTGTTTTAATTACGATTTTCAACCTTTTGTAAAATGTAATTTAATTGTTTTGTGAGGGTTTTCAACCTTTTGTAAAATTTAATTGTTTTGTTAGGGTTTTCAATCTTTGTGTATTTAATTGTTATATGTCTTGTTGTTTCTGTCTTAACCTATTTCGCCACAGGTGCGAATTACTACAGCGCCAATGTTTTATAATAAAAGAAATTAAGGTTTGATATAATGTATAATGTTAAGTGTAATGTAAGTTGTTTTAATATTTACTATGTGAATTTGTTGAATTGTATTGAATTGTGAATTGAATGCTAATGTATGGATTTAGTTGTTAAGAATTTATAGAAAATGCATAGATTGTATAGGATTTGTAGAATATTGATGTGTGTTAATATTTAGGTGTATTTATTGTATGTTGATATGTCGAAGGTATGTAATAGGTGTTTGTACTGTATTTGATTAAATTATTATATATGAGATTGTCTTTTATTTTATTAAATCATCTTTAAAATTATAAAATTAATTCTTAAATTAATTTTATAATTTATTTACGCTAATTAGTCTCTCAAACTATCACCACCATGTATCGGGTCATGTATCGGCTATGCACATCCATAGTAAGCGACACTTATTAGCGAGATGATTATTTTACGAAGATTTATAAAAAGTCGATGTCAGTATTCAGTCGACTTATGGTGGAATGCACCAGTGTTAGTAAGTGTTTATTTTTGTAGAAGTTATTCTTACTTTAACTCTCTAGCTTTTGCCTTAGCTTAACGGATATCCTGCTTCGGTTTAATCCGGCGAGTGTCAGAGTATATATAGTTTTTTTTTTAAAGTATACTTACGGCTTATTTGTTTTATCCTTCACTTTTCTAATAAGAAAATTAGTTTAATTTTAAATTAAAGATTTTGTATTTCAGGATATAATAATTTTAATGTTATAAAATATGTTATTGTTACTTAGAATAACTACAGTAAAAAGATGTGTTACTAGTAAAAAATTGACTACAATAAAGTTATGTGTTACTTGTAAAATTTTTGCTACAATAAAGATGATCAGTAATAAAAACGCAAGGTTTATATACCTATTTTTGGGGGAGGAGACTAAGAGTTTGATATTAGTTTTTCTTTTTTTGTTTCTTTGTGATTCGTTTATTTTTATTTTTATTATTTTCTATACCTATTCCCTTTGTCTCCTTTACAATGCGTGGGATTTTGTCGGTTTATACTATAGTGTAATAAATTTCTTATTTTATGGATCTCTTTATTTTTTATTTTTCCTTTTTATTTTATTTGATAACGATCTCTGTTTTTTCTTCGGTCTATTTTATGATTGTTTTGATATTCCTTTTTTAAGGGTTATCTACTTTATTTTTTATGTGATCTTTTTACTAATAGTTCTGTTTCTATATAATAATTTTATTTTTAGTGTTTCGGGATAAGATATTCTTTTTTTTATAAATTTACTTTTTAGGATGTGATGGTTTTTGTAATAAATTTTAATTTGGCTTGGTATTTTGGTTCTATATTTATTTTAAAATTGTGACAAGATTTTTAAGTAATTTAATATATGTTTTTAGGAGATCCTTATTTTAATGGTTTTCTATTTTGATTTTAATTAACTATACTTGATTTTTTATTCTTAAGGATGTAATAATTTTAAGCTAATTTATGTTTCCTAAGCGATTTTTTATTTTTAACGACTTTATTTTTATTTGAATTTATTTCTTAGTAAATTAACTATGTCGTAAATCTAAAACACAACACAATGCACCACAAACAATGTACCGATTCGTGCACAAATCTTCGTGTACTTGGATGACCTACTGATCATCAGCACTACGTTTAATGAACACATCTCGTTTTTAAAGAAAGTTGCAGAATTACTGAAGCACGCAAATTTTACGATTAACACGAAAAATGCAAATTCTTCTTTAAGGAAATAAAATATGTACTAGCTATTTGGCAGTGTTTTTGTTCGAATCATTCGAATATTTCATTTAGGCAGATACATACTTGGCTCGAATTGCTCTCATAATTATTAAAAACTAAGCAACATTGACTTATACAAAATTCAAATTTTAGTTTGCATATAGTGAATAAGCATTACTTACTTCAATTATGACTGAATTTAAAAAGTGTTGCAAGCCGTTTGCTGAGTTAAACTGTTCTAAAAATTTACGAAAAGTGTATAGTAATCTTAAAGATCATCTGCCGCCTTCGATTAAAACAAATGAAAATTTAGTCATTTATTCAAGTTGCTATCTGACCATTAATTGTAAACGCCGAAAAATTGAAACAGAGACCTCAAGTACCGTCAAGTAGGAAGCAGTGGAACACATACAGGGTGTGTTTGTACAATACATCAAAATGTGAAATTAATCATTTATGGAACCAAAATAGAATCTGTTACAAATAGAGAGATATCGAAAAATCAAGATTACATTTCATCTATATTATGTCGCGTTTCTGGAAAAGGACTACGAGGATGCCGATTTATCATTCAGTCAATGGATTTCAACTGACACATGCAATTTGGAAAAGTATTCAAAACCGTTAGAAGAATTTTTCGATTACTTCATAAAGAAGCTGGAAAATCTGATTCCTCATTACTACATTTCATTTCAACAATCTAGCATCGTAAAAAATAAAAAAAAATATTCTGAAGCATTTGTATCATGTGACTTTGCAGAAAAGTAGTCATTTATAATGCAAAACGCAGCGCAGGGATTTCATTAGAATAATAAGCAAGCAACTATTCATCCATTTGTAATTTACAGAAATTTGAATGGGAAGCTGCAGCACTACAGTTTCATTGTTATATCGGATTTCTTAGTCATGTCACAGTGGCAGTTCATCTATTCATCGAGAAAATGATTCAATTCTTAAAAACTAAAATGCCAAGTATCACCAAAATTTATTATATAACTGATGGTGCTGTAACACAAATTTACAAAAAAAAAAAAAAAATTGTATGTATATAATTAAACACAAAGAAGCTTTCAGAATCGAATGTGAATGGCATTTTCAGGCCACAGCTCATGAAAAGGGTTCATGCGATGGAGTCGGAGGTACTATCAAGAGAATGGCGTCCAGAGCCAGTCTCACTGATGAATATGATGGCATCATATCAAATGCAGCAGAATTATTTAAATGGGCGAAAACTTTTAAAACTGATATATGACTTTTGAGTTTTGTTCTGACATTGAATTTAACACCAGAAAAGTCCGACTTGCCAGCCAGTAGATTCGATAAATTGAAAACCATAAACGGAATTCGCGATTTCCATTCAGTTATTCCTTCAGGAGAAGGTTATTTAAATTTTAAGAAATATTCTAATAGCGAAGACTATGTTAGATTTAAAATGTAATTATTTAATAAATTAGTAACTTAAACTTTAATAAAATATTTTAATCCAGTGGATGGCCTTAGTTAGTCGTATTTAGCAATATAATGGTATTTTGGAGTGCAAATAAAATTAAATAAAAACACCAAGAATAAATTTGTTTTGATAAAAACAAAATTGAAAATTAAATAAAGTTTAAAATTTGATTTTTATATGCAGAAATGGAGTAGGTCGTGGTATTAAAACGTGTTTTGCAAGAAAATGAAAAATAATACATACAATCAAATTTTAATATCTTTATAGATAAAGCACAAAAAAAAAATAAAAAAAAGTTAAAAAAAAAATTAGTTTTCCGGAAAAGTGAGAAAAACTATTTTGGCGGCCATTTTGAAAGTGAGAAACTTAAAGACGGTACTATTTTTGAAATAATTTCTTAATCCTTGTTTGTATCTTTATCTTTAAAACGAGCCATATTTCGTATTTTTCGGATAAATACTTTTATTTATATGTATTTGCATAAATTCATCACCATTTTCAACAAATTAACAAATATTTCACCCTCTGTATCTTAAGCAACAACAACAAAAAATCCAGTTCTACAAAAAATTTTTTTTACCTAGTACTACACATTCAAGACATAAAAATCAAAAATTAAAACATGACTTCCAAAAATTTGCGATTTCACGTATTTTTCACCTTATATAAGAATGTCGCGACAGTCGAGTGTGTATACGCAAGGCTAGCCAAAAAGATTTGGTTAGTACTACATTGAACACCACTACTTCACTAGTAACAAGTTTTGTCTGGAAAATAAAAAATGATGAGCACATTGGGGGTTAGTAGACCACACCTTAGAATACAAACTATTTGAACCCATCATCAAAACGATCGGAATCATTAAGAAAATAGATTCGGCATACCACAATATATTTTATGTAAATGAAAATAACCCTGAATTTTTCCGAAAATAACAAATGTTGAACCGCAGGAAATGTTAGTAGACTACACCTTAGTACTGTTCTGTACCAATAGGTTAGATTTCTGAATCCCAATTGACAAAACTTGGTACAGATTTAATGATGCAATAAACTTTGTTGGTTGATTCGATATTTAAATAAACTTCCAATAATAATTAATTTTGTTAGATATAATGTGAACACTTTGATGATTTTTTTACATAAGAGAAAAATATATTGTGTTAACTAAATGACTTTGAAAAAATGTAGTTTACATTATTTAAGATAGATTTGTAATTAAACTTAAGCTAGTTAATGAACGCATTCATGGTTTACTTTTATATAATTCAAATAGATGGATCTAAATTTAATATATGTATACGTAATGAACGCATCTATAATTAAAGTTAAGCTAATTAACATTTATAAGGTTTTGAATGTTAATCGAATTAACATTTTACATAATTAATCAAATGTTTTCTTTATAAGTAAAGTGAAGTGAATTAAATTGATATAACTTAGATAAGTATTAATTTTGAATAGTTTAATGTTAAGTATAAAGAAACTCGCTGGCCTCAAAGTGGAGACCATGTGTCCCTGGACTATACGTTGTTCTACAGTGGAGATGACCTCGGAAATCTTGGAGCTGGATTTCTTCTTGGGCCGCAGGTAAAGAAGGCTGTTTTGGATTTTCAAGCAGTCAATAACCGATTGTGTATGCTTCGCCTGCGCATGAAGTTAGCCAACCTGTCGATAATTTCTGTACATGCGCCCACAGAAGTCAGCCAGCCCCAAGATAAAGACTCATTTTACAATGACTTGGACGATCTGATGGGATCTATACCCGAACACGATGTTAGAATGGTAATTGGGGACTTTAATGCTAGAGCTGGCAGAGATCAGGCCGACTTGTGTGAAAACATAGGTCCGTACTCCCGACACGAAACTGCGACCGATAATGGTGAGAGAATGATGTACTTTGCAATTGCTCATGATCTTAGAGTAGCAAGCACATTCTTCCCTCACAAACAGATACACCTAGAGACATGGACACATCCTCGCAAAACACCCCGGAGCCAAATTGACCACGTGTTAATTTCAAAGGGGCGAGCTCGGGTTGTGCAGGATGTGAGAACTTATCGGTCAGCAACCAAATACGTAGGCAGCGATCATTATTTGGTCGCTGCAAAGCTACGGTGGAAGTTTTCGTACAGGTCGGGGAACACAGCGAAACGGATGGAACGTTTCGACTGTGAAGGTCTGATAAATGAAGATCAAAAGAAACGATATCAGGATCTTGTCAGCGACAACATTGAGGGAGCTAATTACCAGTCTGACTGCGTGAACTCTGTCTGGGAGGTACTGAAAACTTCGGTTGTCAGTGCTGCTCAACAGACTTTAGGTATAGTGAAAGTCAGACCCAAGAATGATTGGTTTGATGACGAGTGTCGTCTTGCAGTTGAGCAACAAAATATAGCCCATAATGAAGTGCAACAACGTCTCACAATCGCAAGGAAAAACAAGGCAGCTCTTGCAAGAAGGGCAGCTAAGCGGATTTGTAGACGGAAGAAGCGAGAATGGTGGAAGGCCGAGGTTCTGAAAGTACAACAACTCAGCAATGAGCGTAGTTCACGTAATTTCTTTAAAGGAATTACTGGATTGCACCATACTTTCAGGCCTTCGTCAACCGCCATTCGGGACCGGGATGGAAACCTCTGTGTCAACATCGACGCAGTACTTGACGCATGGAGTGGACACTTTACTGAGCTGCTTGATGTTCATCATGCGTCACAGACTGTTGTTGAGCCACCTCTAAAACAGTCTGCGGAGATTTGCACTGAGGAGCCATCCCATGAGGAATTCACTAAGGCCATGCAGAGAATGAAACGAAACCGCTCACCTGGAGTGGACTGCATTAATTCGGAGCTCTTGATATTCGGAGGGGATACTTTGTGGAACTGTCTTTTTGACCTTATTCGATTAGTATGGCGAACCGAAGTTATGCCTGATGAATGGAAAGTGGCCGCGATATGCCCCATCTTCAAGAAGGGAGACCGCTTGAAGTGTGAGAATTATCGCGGTATAGCTCTCCTTTGCACAGCATACAAGTTACTGTCATACATTTTATTGGATAGAATCACTCCTCTGGCGGAGGGCTTGGTTGGTGACTATCAGGGAGGATTTCGTCCGAATCGATCAGTCACTGATCAGGTCTTTTCGCTGCGGATGATTCTATCTAAATATTATGAGACATCCATCTCCGTACATCAGGTTTTCCTGGATTTCCGGCAGGCCTACGACTCGATCAATCGAGAGAGTTTGTGGTCTGCCCTGGAATACCTAGGAATGCCAACAAAATTGGTACGACTGTGTAGGATGACAGTGACGCAGTCTCAATGCTGTGTTAAAGTTGAGAACAGGCTATCGACAATTTTTGCAGTTAACTCGGGTGTTCGGCAGGGAGATGCTCTGTCCCCGATACTCTTTAATCTCATGTTGGAGTACATCTTTCGTAAAACTGAAACACCTCAGCGCAACATCTTATATCGCCAGTCCAATCAAGTGCTTGCATATGCAGATGACATATGCGTGATTGGACTGAATAGCAACGGAGTGAAAGAAATACTTGATCCGCTTGTAGAGTTTTCAGCTTCTGTTGGACTCCAGATCAATGAGTCCAAAACGAAATACCTGATCTCTGGTTTTAGAGACAATGGCACACCAGATTTTAGTAGTGGCCACCACACGTTTGAGGGAGTGAGGAGGTTCAAATATTTGGGCTCTCTTAACACTCACGATAACAGTGTGGGTGAGGATATTAAAGTGCGGCTGGCAGCTGGCAGTCGTTCTTTGTATCCTCTAAGGCCACTGCTAAAATCTAAACACTTATCAAGTGCCGTGAAGCTGAAGCTTTACAAAGCGTTGATCAGGCCCGTTGTTATGTTTGGATGTGAAAGTTGGGCGCTGACGGATGAGTACGAGAGATGGCTCCTTACATTTGAGAGAAGAATCATGCGTGTGATTTATGGCCCTAAACGCGAAATAGATGGTACATACCGAGCTCTGTACAATTTCGAGATCAGAGATCTGATGAAGATCCCCGATATTGTACATGAAGTTAGATCTCAGCGAGTACGCTGGCTCGGTCACGTTCTGCGTGCTGATCCGGAACGAATTGTGCAGCGATCTCTGAAAGGAGAGCCACCATATGGTAGGCGCAGAGGTCGTTGCAGGCGACGATGGCTCCACGATGTAGAGAACGACTTGGCCTCTTCAGATTGTCTAAGACAGTATGAAGACCAAGCTCAGGATCGAAACCGTTGGAGCCAGATTGTTGATTCAGTAAGGGGCCAGTAATGGCCTTTAACACTGTTATTATTTATAAATATAACTAATTGTTATTATTTTCATTTTAGAGGTTTGCTGTCTTCAACAAATACACTTTGCCATGTTTGTAGTAGTGGGCCGCATATTGGAATAAATTGTACAACAAAACATAATAGGTGGTTATTAAAAGGAGGATGCTCAAATCAATAAAATTTTCCAACTTTGAACTATTTTAAACTTACGCGATAAATATTTGATGAAGAATAAAAATATGTTTTGCCGAAAGTCTTTTGCGAACAGTTTGGGCATAACCAAAATAAGAATTGATGCCATAATAAGTTTTGTCAAACGATTTCATATAATGCTTGGCAGTTATTTCTTATTAATAGTTTGTTTTAATTTATGTTTTGCTCCAAGTGCTAGTAAAAAAATCATGATTGTCGATCTCTTCTCGCAGAGCGCCAATATCTATCGAGCGAGCCTATTCCAGATCAAACTATCCGAAAAGTTTTAATGAATACAAGGAAATCTTCTACACACAGAAATAAATACTCGTCATGATAAAAATTGGCTTCCGCTTTTAAATATAAAATCACGTTGGAACTCATTGATTACAACGTTCCAAAGATTTCTAAAAGCTTTGGAATGTAATAATATGGTATTAAAAGACCTTGAATAGTTCCAACATAAAACGTTATTCTGTTGAATGCAATCCGTGAGCACAGCGTTAATTTTTGCTGTGACAGAAGAAATTAGCAAAAAGGAACAAAATCTTCTTGGTGTGCTCATTTGTGTAGTTCGTTGTGCTAATCTTCAATTTATTTAAAGCATTAATTACAATATTAGGTTTAAACTTTTATTTGAATTATGGATATCCATTTATTATTTTTATGTGTTCTTTTATTTTATTTTATATTGGCCAAACTGGCAGAAGTTTTAAAATAAGATATAAAGAACACATCGATGACATAACTAAAAAAGACGTAAAATCAAATTACCCTATACACATAAAAAACGAAAAACACACATACACCGACATCAACAATAACCTAATTACACAGAACCAAAAAAGGACAAAAACTAGACAGGCTCGAAGAACTATAGTAATATACTGAATGTCAAAATTAACACCAAAACAAATAGAATTTACGACCTAATCATAAAAAACAGTAACAACTAACTAACCCAAAAAAATAATATAAAAAGCCAAGTAATTTAAGAAAAGTAATTAGTAATTTTTAATAACTGAAGAAGGAAGTATTTCCGAAATCGATATTAAAAAAACAAAATAAATAATAAAAAAAACAAAATTATCACAAAAAAGGAAGAAAAAAAAAATAATAAATCAAAATTAAACCTACAAATAGTTTTATTTATATAAATTAAACTTTTAATTATAAATGTAGGTGTTGCTAGAGATAATGTTCAATTAAATTATTTGTATTAATTATTTATGAGCCCAGAATCAATTACGAACAACATTGTTATCGGTGAAGACGCTGTAAAGGGTACAGTAGCCATCTTACTGTGATCCTTTGAGACTCATCCTCTTAATGATTTTCTTATCAAAGCTTTAGTTTCAATTCAAATGCCGAATTTTCATCCGAGAAGAACAAGTTAACCTCTTTATGCCAAACGGACAGTCACATTTTTAAAATGTTTTCAAAAAATATACAGAATTATTCCGTTTTATGCAATCTCGTTATTTGAATAAAGGAATGCATAAAATCATTTAGCAGTTAGTTTTAATATTTTGTTAGCGTGTAAAGGATTATCGAAAAAGTGCGTAAATTTGATATGCTTTAAAATTAGATTCCAATTACCGAAAATATTGGTAAATCAATAATAATTATTTTTACGACCATTTATTAAATGAGTATATATAGCTTAACATATATGCAGTCCCTAAAGCTATTTAAGGAGAAAAATTAAAGACATTTTTAAATCTGAAGTTAATCCAAACAGACAACAGAACAACATTGTTATCGGTGAAGACGCTGTAAAGGGTACAGTAGCCATCTTACTGTGATCCTTTGAGACTCATCCTCTTAATGATTTTCTTATCAAAGCTTTAGTTTCAATTCAAATTTTCAATCCGAATTTTCATCCGAAAAGAACAAGTTAACCTCTTTATGCCAAACGGACAGTCACATTTTTAAAATGTTTTCAAAAAATATACAGAATTATTCCGTTTTATGCAATCTCGTTATTTGAATAAAGGAATGCATAAAATCATTTAGCAGTTAGTTTTAATATTTTGTTAGCGTGTAAAGGATTATCGAAAAAGTGCGTAAATTTGATATGCTTTAAAATTAGATTCCGATTACCGAAAATATTGGTAAATCAATAATAATTATTTTTACGACCATTTATTAAATGAGTATATATAGCTTAACATATATGCAGTCCCTAAAGCTATTTAAGGAGAAAAATTAAAGACATTTTTAAATCTGAAGTTAATCCAAACAGACAGTCAAATTTTCTCTAAAAGTCAAATTTTCTCCAAAATTGCGCAAAAATTTGCTGATTTCAATATCAGCCTACTGTAAGAAATCTGGACATTATATTAGTGTGTGTGTAGTTCCAGAAAAAATTAATCAATAAATACCCCCACAACAATCGAATACGCAACATACGGATAGATAATAATAATAACAGTGTTAAAGGTCATTACTGGCCCCTTACTGAATCAACAATCTGGCTCCAACGGTTTCGATCCTGAGCTTGTCTTCATACTGTCTTAGACAATCTGAAGAGGCCAAGTCGTTCTCTACATCGTGGAGCCATCGTCGCCTGCAACGACCTCTCGCTGAGATCTAACTTCATGTACAATATCGGGGATCTTCATCAGATCTCTGATCTCGAAATTGTACAGAGCTCGGTATGTACCATCTATTTCGCGTTTAGGGCCGTAAATCACACGCATGATTCTTCTCTCAAATGTAAGGAGCCATCTCTCGTACTCATCCGTCAGCGCCCAACTTTCACATCCAAACATAACATCGGGCCTGATCAACGCTTTGTAAAGCTTCAGCTTCACGGCACTTGATAAGTGTTTAGATTTTAGCAGTGGCCTTAGAGGATATAAAGAACGACTGCCAGCTGCCAGCCGCACTTTAATATCCTCACCCACACTGTTATCGTGAGTGATAAGAGAGCCCAAATATTTGAACCTCCTCACTCCCTCAAACGTGTGGTGGCCACTACTAAAATCTGGTGTGCCATTGTCTCTAAAACCAGAGATCAGGTATTTCGTTTTGGACTCATTGATCTGGAGTCCAACAGAAGCTGAAAACTCTACAAGCGGATCAAGTATTTCTTTCACTCCGTTGCTATTCAGTCCAATCACGCATATGTCATCTGCATATGCAAGCACTTGATTGGACTGGCGATATAAGATGTTGCGCTGAGGTGTTTCAGTTTTACGAAAGATGTACTCCAACATGAGATTAAAGAGTATCGGGGACAGAGCATCTCCCTGCCGAACACCCGAGTTAACTGCAAAAATTGTCGATAGCCTGTTCTCAACTTTAACACAGCATTGAGACTGCGTCACTGTCATCCTACACAGTCGTACCAATTTTGTTGGCATTCCTAGGTATTCCAGGGCAGACCACAAACTCTCTCGATTGATCGAGTCGTAGGCCTGCCGGAAATCCAGGAAAACCTGATGTACGGAGTTGGATGTCTCATAATATTTAGATAGAATCATCCGCAGCGAAAAGACCTGATCAGTGACTGATCGATTCGGACGAAATCCTCCCTGATAGACACCAACCAAGCCCTCCGCCAGAGGAGTGATTCTATCCAATAAAATGTATGACAGTAACTTGTATGCTGTGCAAAGGAGAGCTATACCGCGATAATTCTCACACTTCAAGCGGTCTCCCTTCTTGAAGATGGGGCATATCGCGGCCACTTTCCATTCATCAGGCATAACTTCGGTTCGCCATACTAATCGAATAAGGTCAAAAAGACAGTTCCACAAAGTATCCCCTCCGAATATCAAGAGCTCCGAATTAATGCAGTCCACTCCAGGTGAGCGGTTTCGTTTCATTCTCTGCATGGCCTTAGTGAATTCCTCATGGGATGGCTCCTCAGTGCAAATCTCCGCAGACTGTTTTAGAGGTGGCTCAACAACAGTCTGTGACGCATGATGAACATCAAGCAGCTCAGTAAAGTGTCCACTCCATGCGTCAAGTACTGCGTCGATGTTGACACAGAGGTTTCCATCCCGGTCCCGAATGGCGGTTGACGAAGGCCTGAAAGTATGGTGCAATCCAGTAATTCCTTTAAAGAAATTACGTGAACTACGCTCATTGCTGAGTTGTT
>OX596383.1:12624223-12715636 GCA_951394425.1 Tipula unca | reverse complement strand
GAGGTCGAAACAAGACTCACCCAATGACCATGCCCAAAAGAAAGGGAAACAGAAGAGAGCTGGCGAAACCCCAGCACTGGGAACTACGAGCCTAAATCCAAACCCAGGCATAGATGAACCCAACAAGCCTAATAATGTAAGGGACCCTGGCTGGCAGGTGGTGGAGAAAAAAAAGAGAAAACCACGTGAAAGAATTCCGCGGCATCGTCCTGATGCTATTAAAATTACCCAAACTGGAGCAATGTCGTATGCGGATATGCTAAAAAAATTGAAAGGGGACCCAAATCTTAATGACCTCTCTGGTAAGGTGGCTCGGATTCGTAGAACCGAAAAAGGCGATCTTCTTCTAGAGTTAGAGAAAGATGTAGGTACATCCCAAGGAACTTGGATTCCAAAGTGCAATAGAACACGGACCACAACAAAGGAAGAGATACATGAGGCGATAACATCCAAGTTTGAGGGTGCGAAAGACCTCCCGATAGAATGTATCAAGTCGCTGAGAGCTGCTTATAGAGGCACCCAAACAGCAGTGGTGACTGTACCAACCTCGACAGCCAAAGTGATGAAAAATTAAGGGAAAGTACGAATTGGATGGGTGATCTGTCGTATACGTGAAAAAACGGTACCTTTAAGGTGCTTCAAATGCTGGCAGTATGGACATATGGCCAAGTCATGTAAAAGTGATGTTGATCGTTCTGGCCTCTGCTACAAATGCGGAAGAAATGGCCACAAAATAAAAGAATGCAAGGAAGAAGCGAGTTGTATGCTTTGCCAGCGAAGGACGAACCATAATCATATAGCAGGGAGTGGCCGGTGCACGGCCTACATGTTGGCACTTGGAAGAGCACGACGACAATGAAGTTTGACCAGCTCAACCTAAACCACTGTGAAGTTGCACAGGAAGTACTAGCCCAAACAGTGCATGAAACAAGAGTAGATGTCGCCATCTTGTGCGAACAGCACAAAAATATGGAGCGATGCAATTGGGCAACTGATCAAACTGGTAAAGCTGCCATATGGACCTGTAGCAGACGGACCATGCAGAAGAACAGCAGTAATTCCACCGCAGGATTCGTACGAGCAGATGTTGACGGCTTACATATCTATAGCTGCTATGCACCACCTAGCGCTACAATTGAGGAGTTTGAATACTTCCTGGACCAACTGGTCGCCGATGCGCGAACGCGTAGCCCTGTTATCATTGCTGGTGATTTCAACGCCTGGGCAACTGAATGGGGCAGTAAAGAAACGAATAGAAGAGGAACAGCACTGCTCGAGGCATTTTCTTCCATAGACGTTGTGTTGTTCAACACTGGTGATACACCGACGTTTCGCAAAGGTGGCTCCTCCTCCGTAATTGACCTTACATTCGGTAGCAGCAGCTTGTTGAGAGTGTTGACCAAATGGGAAGTCAGTGAGCACTATACGCATAGTGACCACCAAGCCATACTCTTCGAAATAAAACTGGCTAGGGAAGGTAATCAGAAAAAACATATAAGGAAATCTGCAGGCTGGAAAGTAAATACGGTTGAAGAGGACTTATTTATGCTATCATTGGAGAAACCGGGCCTCTCGGGATGTGCCAATGCAAAAGCGGGACAGATTATGAACATGATCACCAACGCCTGCAGTGCATCTATGGTAGAAAGGCGGCTAGACAATCGTCGTCCACCAGCATACTGGTGGACTGAGCAGATTGCACAATTGCGACGGAAATGCCTTAATGCAAGGAGGAAACACCAACGTGCTTGGGGTGCAGAGACCTATCCTAGCCTGCACCAAAATTACCTGGATGCCCGGAATAAATTTAAGCAGGCCATTAAAGTAAGGAAACGCCAAGGCTGGAAAGAGCTATGCGAAGAAGTGGATCGTGACCCATGGGGGAGACCCTACCAAATCGTTATGAAAAAGCTTAAAAAGGCAAATGAATCGCCGCCCACCTGCCCAGCGATACTACGTAGAATTGTAACTGCTCTATTTCCGCAGCAAGATGATGTGATCCCTGACGTGATTCGAGTACCTGGCATGGAAGAAATACCGCCGATATCAACAGAAGAGCTCACCAAGGCGTGTCAACGTTTTGGGAATTCAAAGGCTCCTGGGCCTGACAATATCCCTAATATTGCACTAAAGGTTGCAATACAAGCCAGACCGGATGAATTTAAGGAACTATATAATTCCTGTCTCAGAGAGGGAGTATTCCCTAAACGATGGAAGAGACAGCGTCTGGTCCTGTTGAAAAAAAACAGGAACCAGCCGGGTGAACCATCCTCCTATAGACCATTATGCATGCTGGATACGTCTGGCAAAGTGCTGGAGAGAATCATATACAGCCGACTAGAGAAAGCTGTGGAGAACGCTGGAGATCTTGCTGAGAGGCAGTACGGGTTTCGGAAGGCTCGATCGACGATAGACGCCATCCAACACGTCGTCCAAATAGCCAAGAACGCCACAGATGGGAAAAGATGGAAAGGAGGCTCAAAAAACTACTGTGCCGTTGTCACCTTGGATGTTAAGAACGCATTCAACTCGGCCAAATGGAGCTGTATTCTAAATGCACTGCAGACGTTACAAGTACCAGTGTACCTAAGAAGTATCATCGCTGACTATTTTAATGATAGAATGCTGACGTATGACACGGATGACGGTGTGAAGACATACAATGTTTCGGGTGGTGTACCCCAAGGATCTATATTGGGGCCGCTACTGTGGAATATCATGTACGATGGTATCCTAAGGCTCCGTGTACCTGATGATGTGGAAATCGTAGGTTTTGCTGATGATGTTGCAGTCGTAGTGGTTGCAAAAACTATAGATGAAATAACAGAAATAAGTAGGTTGACAATCATAATAATAAAAAGGTGGTTGATGACATGTGGGCTTGAACTTGCTGATCATAAAACCGAAGCAGTTCTAGTTACCAGTAGGAAGGTGAAAGAAACCGTAACAATTGATGTAGGTGGAATCTTAACCCACTCACAGCATTCATTACGATATCTGGGTGTGGAAATAGATGCGCGTTTAAACTTTAAGGAGCACATAAAGATAGTGAGCAGGAAAGCTGCCAGTGTGTCTGCAGCTCTCTCCCGTATCATGCCCAACACTGGAGGGTCTAGACAATGTCGTAGAATGCTGCTGGCAAACGTCGTAACCTCCATCATTCTCTATGGATCGCCTGTTTGGGGTGATGCGATGGACTTCGAAACATATAGACGCAAATTGGTATCGGTGTATCGCCTAAGTGCACTCAGAGTGACTTGTGCCTTCCGCACAGTATCTACTGACGCGGCACTCGTTATTGCGGGGATGATCCCAATTGAACTCCTTGCGAGGGAGAGTAAGAAATGGTACCCCAATCGTGTACAACCAGGAAGCAGAGCACTAGAACGCGCCTCAACAATGATAGAATGGCAAAGACAATGGGATTGTTCGGAAAAGGGTCGCTGGACTTACCGTCTCATACCATCCATTGAAAAATGGCTAAATAGGCAACACGGCGAAGTTAACCACTACCTGACGCAACTGATAAGTGGACATGGCTGTTTTGGTGCATACCTATGCAGGTTCAAGCACACTGATACTCCAGATTGTCCTGCTTGCAGAGGTACACAAGAAGATGTGGAGCACATTTTTTTCCAATGCCCACGATTTGAGGATACTCGAAGGGAACTGTCAGCTGTCCTAGGGCGGCGTCCAACACCAGAAAACATAGCGCAACTAATGCTTGACTCTGAGGAAGGATGGAATGCTGTAAGCCATATGGCGACAGTGGTACTGAATGAGCTGAGGCGCCTAGAGCGTGCAAGAGCAGAACAACATGCCGTGATTTGATAGCGGTGACAAACTCAATCCAAGATTGAGGCGCTACAGGGAGAACAATGAGCCAAATGGCTGGTCACCTCCATGTGAAGTAATGTCTAACGATAGTTCCGCATGGTAGGTTTTTAGGTGGTAGGAATCCGCCACTGTTGCTGAGGTGTTTGTCCCACCGACGCATCGTCTTCCGAAGATTTTCCACACGTTACCCAACCCCACAAAAAAAAAAAAAAAACATATACATATACATATACATATATACATATATACATGTTCCAGCAGTGGAGAACTTGGCTGTTGGTGCATTAAATACTACAAGTACGCGTACGACAGAGGCGGAAGCCTTTTTTAAGAGCAACCGAGTGACGAGGTCACCAGTAAAGGAAAGTCAGCCTAGTGTGGCAGCACTTCCGCCACTCGATCTCGAACCAAGGCAGAAGGCAGCGAGCGAGAGCGATGGTAATGTAATCGACCAGAGACTACAGAAACTGAAGTCGCATATCGAGAGCTTGCAATTTTATGTGAAGGATAGGCACAACGTCCATCAGGAGATAAAAAGGATGCTGCGCCTGATCAGGGCATCTTTTGGCGATCTTGAGTTGGAGATCAGATGCGCAAGTACCAGAGCTGAGGACTCCATCCAACAAGCAAAAGAAGCGGTTAAAGAACCTCACAATTGGATCCTCAAACCACAAACAGGAGGAATATTAGTGGAAAATACCCTTGATAAACTAGGAGATGTCTCATACGCCGATATTCTCCGCAAAGTGAAGTGCGACCCGAACCTGAAAGAGCTAGGTGAGAGTGTTGGCCGCATTAGAAGAACCCGGGGAGGCGAAATGCTGCTCGAATTCAATAGAGACTCCAATAAGAAGAGCTCTGACTATTGGGAGCTGGTAAAAACTACGTTAGGAGAACAGGCCAAGGTTAGAGCCCTATCGCAGGAAATCACCCTAGAATGCAGGGACTTAGATGAAATTACAACGAAAGAGGACATCCAGCAGGCGCTTAAAGCTTTCGGGCTGGAAAACTTCCACGAATCTGCTATCAAGAATTTGAGGAAAGGATATGGGGGCACACAGATAGCAATAATTAGTTTACCTGTGGAAGCAGCATACAAACTATTAAACGCCGGGAAAGTAGATAATTGGCTGGGTAGTTTGTAAAGTTAGGGAGCTGATTCAACCAAAAATATGCTATAGGTGTCTAGAGTTTGGTCATATCGCAAAAGACTGCAACAACTGCGATAGATCTAAACTCTGTAGAAGATATGGCGAAATCGGGCACATGGCGAGGACATGCAAGAAGGATCCAAAGTGCATGCTCTGCACTGGTGAACAAGGGCATATCGCAGGGAGCAGTAGGTGTCCACTATACAGGAGGGAAATCTCAGCCCGCAGATGAAAGTAATACAGATAAATCTTAACCACTGTGAGGCAGCTCAAGATCTCCTTGGGCAAGTTGTAAGAGAAACAAAATCAGACGTGGTCTTAATGTCGGAACCAGTCAAAATACCCATAAATAATGTATGGATAACAGACCGGACCGGAAAGGCGGCAATATGGGTTTGCGGAGAATATCCCTTCCAGGAAGCTAAAGTGCGGCAAGAGGACGGATATGCACTGGCAAAGATCAATAATATATATTTCTTTAGTTGCTATGCCCCTCCAAGTCTACATCTGTCAGAGTACGAAGCGATGCTCGTTAAAATTGTGGCGGAGGCAAGAGGGCACCATCCAATTGTTATTGCTGGGGACTTCAATGCATGGGCCGAGGAGTGGGGTAGCAAATATACTAACATTAGAGGCAACACATTGTTAGAGGCGTTTTCCCAACTGGACGTCATTGTAGTGAACAGAGGCAACACCAGCACCTTTCGTAAGAATGGTCACCAATCCGTGATCGACATTACTTTTATAAGTAGTCAACTAGCAAGGGAAATTAAATGGCATGTCAGTGAACGATACACTCATAGTGATCACCAAGCGGTGTTTTTTGAAGTAGGATCTCAGAGCAAGGCAAAATTGAAGGCAATGACCTGGAAAAGAAGAGGCTGAGTGCCCGATGCTCTGGACGAAGAACTCTTTCGGGAATGGGTCCAAGACATTAGTATACCAGCAAGCACAGCCGAAGACAAAGTCAACCACGTGGCCAGGCAACTCTACAGGGCATGTGACGCATCTATGCCAAAAAGGACAGCAAACCATAGAAGGAAACCAGCCTACTGGTGGAACGAGGACATTAAGGAACTAAGGGCTAAATGTCACAAGGCCAGAAGAAGAAGTCAAAGATCTGCCAGATGCCCCGAATATGAGGAGCTAAATCGAGAGTACATAAGGCTGAGGAAACTGCTTCGTGATGAAATAAGGAGAAGCAAGAGGGAGAGTTTCAAACAACTGTGTGACGCGGCAGACGCAAGCCCATGGGGCAGCGCTTACAGAGTGGTCATGTCCAGAATAAAAGGCCAAAGAACCCCTCAAGAAAGGTGTCCAGAGATGCTGCAAAAGATCGTCAAGACAAGCGTTCGATTCCCGCAGCACCTTCCAAAACCTGGTAATCGAGAGGATGATCACACGAAGGAATATATGGAGAAAATACCGGAAGTGACGGTAGAAGAGACATTGAACGCGTGCGGCCAAGTGGGTGTAAACAAGGCCCCTGGTCCAGATCTAGTACCCAACAAAGCGCTCAAAGTGGCTATACGAAGTAACCCTAACCTCTTCGTCAATATAGCGCAGTCCTGCCTAGAGGAAGGAGTATTTCCCAGGATATGGAAAAGGCAGAGATTGGTACTCTTGCCAAAAGCAGGAAAACCACCAGGTGAACCATCCTCATATCGCCCAATCTGCCTACTCGATACAGGGGGGAAAATACTGGAGCGCATTATTTAGAATAGGTTGCTCCCGATTACAGAAGGAGATGGCAGTCTCTCGTCTCAACAATTCGGATTTCGCAAGGCACGATCCACATTGGATGCCATTAATGCAGTGGTATCTAAGGCCATAGGAGCCTTACAGGGAAAAAGATGGAAAGGAGGAACTAAACAATACTGTGCGGTTGCCACACTCGACGTTAAAAACGCATTCAACACAGCTAACTGGGCCCATATTATGGATTCCCTACGAAAGTTGAATGTTCCGGCCTACCTCTTGATGATACTAGATAGCTACTTCGAGGATAGAGTGTTAGAGTAGGACACTGAGGATGGTCCCATGGAATACAACATAACAGCTGGAGTTTCACAAGGTTCCGTTCTGGGGCCAATCTTGTGGAACATTATGTATGACAACGTACTAAAGCTACGAATCCCAGATGAAGCAGAAGTGATAGGGTTTGCCGATGACATCGCGATAGTGGTGTCTGCAAAGCACCTGGATGAAATTGAGATGATCACTAACGAGGCGATTGCAATAGTGAGGGACTGGCTGGAATCCGTTGGCCTGGACCTGGCGGAGCACAAAACAGAAGCAATGCTGATTAGTAGCCGTAAAAAACGGGAAACGGTGTCGTTTAAGGTTGGGAACCACGTCATAAAGTCCAAAGAAGCGGTAAAATATTTGGGAATTATGCTTGATGACAGATTAAACTTCAAGAGTCACATAGATTATACGTGCGGAAAAGCATCGAGGGTGTACTCGGCGCTCTCCAATATGCTACCAAATGTTGGTGGCCCAAGAAGCAGTAGACGTCTTCTTCTGTCCAGAGTGGTAAGCTCAGTGCTTCTGTACGGGGCTCCGATCTGGTCAGAGGCAATGGAGGTAAAATGCTACAGGAGACGGCTGGCACAAGTCTATAGGCTAAGCACCCTTAGGGTCATCAGTGCATATAGAACCACCTCAGAAGAAGCAGCATGCGTCATAGCCGGTATGATACCGATTGATATCATGGCGAACGAGGCGAAAATAATATATGAGGCTAAGAAACACAGTTCTACAGTCGGTCAGGCTATCCAAACGACAGAAAGAGTCAAATCCATGCAAAGTTGGCAGGAACGTTGGGATAATGCGACGAAAGGACGTTGGACACACAGATTGATTCCGGATATCAAACCCTGGATGAATCGCAAACACGGAGATGAATTACCATTTAACCCAATTCCTAACAGGACACGGTGGGTACCGAAGCTATCTGCATCGCTTTGGGCATGATGACACTCCTCTCTGTCCAACGTGCAATAAAGTAGAAAACCCGGAACACGTATTATTCGAGTGTCCGCGATTTGAGACTGAGAGAATGGACCTGTGTATTACCATAAACACAAACTTATGGGATGCTACTTAATATGGGATGCCTGCTGCGCTACCATAACTAAGGTGCAAAAGGAGCTAAGGCGATTAGAAGCGGCTAGAAACGTGTGAGTAGAAATACTAAGACCGCCCCCCGAAGTAATACTTTGCGGTGGTCCCGGGGGGAATAACGGTCCGGCGAGAGGAGGCGGTTTTAGTGGGTAAAAATCCCACACGGCGGTAAGTACGCTTATCGTGTCTTTTGAGGATTTCCCCTCCTCGAAAAAAAAAAAAAAAAAACATATACATATATACATATAGTTATAAGGAGGAAACCCAAGAAATAAGGCTAGTCAGGCTTGGGAAAAAAAATTGAGGAACTGGCGGAGTTCGTAAGACCTCGAAATAACGTTCATAGCGAGATTAAAAAGATGATAAGCACCATTAGCACGCTTTATGGCTCAGCTATAGGTAATAAGATGAGTGTTTCGGAAAAGCAGTGCCAAACTTCACCGATCAATAATGACGGGAAGGAGAATTTAAGTCGTCGACGAACTGTGAGCAGGAAAGAGGAAGCGACTAACGAAGATATACCACTTGTAGAGCCCAGTAAGAGGAAGTTGTCCACGCCACCTAAGAGTAAAGAAATAAGGCAAAGTAAGAGAAGGAATACTAAGGCTGCTCCGCAAGGTCCTTCGCAACCACTTCGAATGTCGGAGACTCTTATGAATGAGGAGGACGGAAATAAGAAGCAAAAGACCACAGCATCGATTTCGGATAATGGAAATAGAGACACTACGAGCTCAAATCAATTGGAGGATGCGACAGTTGGCTCAGAACAAGAATGGCAGAAAGTGAAAGGGAAAAGAACGCCAAAAAGACGATCACGTCCGCAAAGGAAACGGGCTCGCCCGGATGCTCTGCTAATAAAGAAGAGTGATGAAATTTCATTTGCCGATCTGCTGCGGAAAGTTAAGGTGGACCCGACGCTAAATACTCTGGGTGAAAGGGTATCAAACATACGTCAAACTTATGGTGGAGACCTACTGTTGGAGCTACAAACTACAGGAGACCTGCCGAAGACCGCAATATTTCGAGAGCAATTAGCGAAAGCGATCGGGGGCAATGCGGCGGTTAAAACTTTGACCCAGGAGGCGTTACTGGTGATCAAAGACATGGACGAGGTTACCACGTCTGAAGAGGTGATGGAGGCTCTGGAAGCACAGTTTGAAGGGGTGAAAGGTGTCTGTATTGTTAAGTCACTCACAAAGGCCTACCGTGGAACGCAGACAGCGGTAGTTAGTATCCCTAACACTATGGTTGGGGAAGTGCTAGAAGTGGGTAAAGTAAGAATCGGCTGGGTTTCTTGCCGAATCCGGGAAAAAATAGAACTGACTAGATGCTTTAAATGCCACGGTTATGGGCATCGTTCATGGAACTGTAGAAGCGAAGCGGACAGATCAAAGCTCTGCAGGAGATGTGGTGAAGAAGGGCACTTTGCTAAGACATGCCAAAAAGAGTCAAAATGCATGCTATGCGACGAAACGGTCAAAGGCTGTAGCAATCACGTAACTGGTAGTGGTAGATGTCCGGAACACCAGAAAGCGCTGCAAAAAGAGCGTGGTAAATGAAAGTCATCCAAGTCAATCTGAACCACTGTGAGGCTGCGCAGGACTTCCTGCAGCAATCCATACAGGAAGTGAAAGCGGACATTGTAATTGTATGTGAGCAATATAGGAACCTTGATAGACGGTGTTGGGCTTCAGATAGATCGAATCGAGCTGCTGTATGGGGTTGTGGTACCTTCCCCCTACAGGAAGTTGGTGTGAGTTCTGTACCCGGGTTTGTTAGAGCCAAAGTGAACGGCGTTCATATTTATAGTTGCTACGCACCTCCTAGTGCATCGATTGAAGAATTTAAAACATTTCTCGATCAATTAACGGATGATGCACGGAGCCACAACCCAGTGCTCATAGCCGGAGATTTTAATGCATGGTCCGTAGAGTGGGGAAGTATAGAAACCAGTAGCAGAGGAATCGCATTGCATGAAGCCTTCGCATCATTGCCGGTTGTATTAATGAATACAGGAAATACACCTACTTTCTGTAGAGGAAATGCAACCTCGATAGTTGATCTGACGTTTGTGAGCCATTGTCTTGCCGATAGAGTAGTAGCGTGGAGAGTGAGCGATCTATATACGCATAGTGATCATCAAGCTATTGTGTATGAACTGGCGGATAGTAAACCCCAAAGTGCTATAGTTAGACACAGGAAGAGAATAGGATGGAAGTCCGCAGCGTTCGATGAGAACATTTTCCGTCTAATGATGGAGGATCTTACTCTATCTGGTACCGCAAATAACAAAGCCGTCCAGCTTATGAGGCATGTTACAAGAGCCTGTGATGCAGCAATGCCAAGAAGGATGGTGGATAATCGTAGAAAACCAGTCTTCTGGTGGAACGACGAGATTTCTGAATTACGTAAAAGATGCCTGAACACAAGAAGGCGATACCAGCGTACTAGACACGTCAAAAACTCTCCCCTTCGACAACAATATTGTAAAGCTCGATCGGAGCTTAAGCATGCCATTAAAGAAAGTAAGCGTAAGTGCTTTCGCGAACTGTGCGAGGAGGTCGACCGCGACCCCTGGGGTAGACCTTACCGATTGGTAATGAAAAAAGTCAGAAACAATTACGCCACTGCTCCCACATGCCCGGCAATGCTGTCTGACATAGTGAGTCACCTGTTTCCGCAGCAACCCGATTGTGTGTTAGAGGTATTAGGCAACGAGGAGGATGATATACCACCAGTTACTGAGGAGGAGGTTCTGAAGGCATGTAGCAAAGTGGGTAACAATAAAGCTCCTGGCCCGGATAACATTCCGAATATTGCATTCAAGTCGGCGGTTAAAGCATACCCAAGGGGGTGTTCCCTAGTAAATGGAAGGAACAGAGACTAGTATTGTTGCCAAAAGGAGACAAACCACCAAGTGAGCCGTCATCCTGGCGACCCGTCTGTCTGTTGGATACGGCAGGCAAAACCCTAGAGAGAGTTGTATGTGACCGGTTACAAGAGGCTATAGTTAGAGCAGGAAACCTGGCAGAGCAGCAGTATGGCTTTCGAAAGGCGCGCTCAACAGTGGATGCGATTAAAGTGGTTGCAGATACGGCACACCAGGCGATATCCGGTTCTCGATGGTTACGTGGTAGTAAAAAATACTGTGCCATAGTTACATTGGACGTGAAAAACGCATTCAACACGGCGAATTGGAGCTGCATATTTAACGCACTGACGCGGATGAACGTACCGAAGTACCTGCTGAGGCTAGTTTCCAGCTACTTTAGCGAGAGGGTCTTGATGTATGATGCGGAGGAAAGAAAGAAAACATACGAGGTTACAGGTGGAGTTCCTCAAGGTTCAGTGTTAGGTCCTACACTCTGGAATGTGATGTACGATGGTGTACTTCGGCTGCCCATACCAAGGGATGCGCAGGTGATTGGATTTGCGGACGATATCGCGATTGTAGTTGTCGCAAAACACAGAGAGGAGGTTGTGGACATCTGTAATAGGACGTGTAACGAAATCCTGTCTCCAGCCTGGCGGTAACACGAAATTGCACAGAAGAGTTACCGCCACTGAGGCTCAGAGAAGGCAAGGATTCCGAAAACAGATTTTTCTCCGGGATAGGGGCTTTGGCTGCGGCGTGGGTAGCTGGCTAGGCTCACCGGAATGGTCGTGGGATTTCCAAAGCATACCCCGGAGATTGAATAACCGCAGAACTTACCTTCGACACCACATCAACAACAGCATCAACCTCGTGCACTCACTCGTCGGACCTTACTCTCTCAGCATCCCACCTAGAACCTCTTACGCCAACATTTCCTTTTTATAAATATAATAAATATTCATATATGTATATTAAATTATTAAATAAACACTAACACAAGAAAATGGGAAAAGAAACAATACTGATCGCCTGAACGAGACGCCACTCTTCACCCAACGAACTAAACAAAAATAATTAAATGAACACGGTGACTGATAAACTGTAACCGTATTGTGCGGAGTGCGGGAAAGAGAGAGAAGAACCGGCTGAAACCAAAAATAATATATATCCACCAATATATAAAAATTAAGCAATTGAGCATGCAACAATATAAAATGGAAACGTTACTTTAATCATATACAAAAATTTATGATGACTCATCTGATTCAAACACACTGCTTGTTGTATCTGCTTGCTGACACTTCTTCTGATGGTTGGTACTGCTCTCTCTGCCACCCGAAATGTTGTGGTCCAAACAAAATAGTCCGAAAATTTGTGATGGTATCCAAATCCAAACAAATAATCCGAAATTTTCTTTTGTGATCCGAATATGTGTAAATAATCCGAAATTTGTGATCCGAATACGAGACAATTTATTCGAAAATTTTGTGATACGGATATATATGTGACTAATCCGAAGTTTGTGATCCGAATACGAAACGATTTATCCGAAAATTTTGTGTTCCGGATATCACGCAAGCCCCAATCACAGGATGTTGTTGTGCCCCAATTATTTTTTCTTTTTTTTTTTTTCCGGCTACAACCGCACACCCCTATTGCACAAGGAACGTCAAAATTTTCAGAATCAAAAAAAATCCAACACCCAAAATTATCCACGCGGTAACCACGAAAAAAAAATGGCGACATAAAAAAATATCTTTGTTTATATATATGTATATATATATAAATATATTTTTTTTTTTTCTTGTATAACTTATTTATTAAATTGGCTTTATTTTTTTTTTATTTACTTCTTTGTTTTCTACTGAATTTTATTTTTATTTATTTTTGAGTTTATAAACTACGGTAATAATACGGTATATAATATTTTTTTTTTTTTTTATTTACACAAAATTTAATTACAAAAAATTTTTATTTATTCTCTTATATTAGAAAAAAACCTATCCAAAAACTCAATTGCCTCCATCTTATATATATATTTTTTTTTTCTGATTTTTTTTCTTCTTTCCGCCAGTCCTCTCTCCAAATCGCCCAACACACCGACCACCGCGCTCATGCGTTAATGCGTTAAAACAAGTTTTGTTGAGTTGAGTTGGTTGTTGGGGCGACGACATACAGGCGACGCAACAAACGTGGGGACGTCCCACACCCGAGAAAAGGTCTCAAAAGCCGGGAATAGACATCTATATTAATGAGTTGGAGCACATATACTAAGACAATGACAATTGTCCGAACTTAGCAATTAAATTATTTAAATCATACCATCAGAAAAAAATCAATCAAATTTTCACGAGCGAATATCTTTCGCATGATATACCCCTAGAGGTTTGCCATCTATTCCTTCAACGGAGTATGCAACATTTCCGACCCTGGAGATGATTATCGCTGGCTTAAATTTAGCACCTAATTTCGCCGAGAATTTGTTTGGAGCATCGCTCAATGAAAATGATCGTACTAATACAGATTGACCAACCCGGAATATTCGATTACTACTTCGAAAGTTATACTGTCGAAGTGTGCTACACGCAAGTAGTGCATGATTTGTGGCTTAATCAGGTTAAGTCTATCTGGTTTCGCCAGCAGGTGAACTTCACTAGGATCCGAAGCAAACAGTAGTTTTCGTAATTGGTATTCCGAGCCGTGCAAGGACATATATTGGCCGAACACGAGATAATGAGGGGAATATTTCGTTGAGTCATGGATGGCGTTCCGCAGAGCTGCCGCCATTTCTTGCAGATGCTTGTCCCACTCATTATGCCCGTGATCGTCAACATACGACCTGATTGCTGATAAAAGCGTTCTGTTTACCCGCTCTGAGGCGTTGCTTTGTGGTGAATAGACTGGTGTGCGTACGTGCGATATCCCATATTTATCCATTAGAGTTTTAAATTGGATCGAAGTGAATTGCTTTCCATTGTCAGTAGTGACACTTTCGGGAACTGAGAACATAAGAAAAATTTCGTTTTCCAAAAAATTGCATAGTAACGACGCAGTGGCCTCTCGTAATGGTTTCACGAATATGAATTTCGAAAACTGATCCAGCACTATGGCAATATACGCATTTCCGCGCTTCGATCGCGGGTACGGACCCAAAAAATCGACAAACAATTTCTGAAATGGACGAGTGGACTCAACAAGAACCCCCATAGCTGGTCTGGTCGAAAAGTTCACAGCTTTGTTCATTTTACATTTAGGACAGCTAGCGACATATTCTTTTACTTGTTTGGCCATTAGAGGCCAGAAAAATTGTCGTTGCAGTCGTTCGAGAGTTTTGCTGCTGCCTAAATGTGCTGAAGTTGGGGGAACGTGAGCCCGCTCGACCAAGTCAGCTGTCATCGGTGATGGAACCACCAGTCTGAATTCTGGAAGATCAGTATCGAGATACCGATTGCCATACGAAGGAGCGATCAAGAGTTTATCACCCTGAATCCTGAAGTTATGTTCGCTGTCTTTAAGTTGTTGAATACCATCAATTTGGGCCACGTAATCCGGATCTTTAAATGCTGAAGATGTTAAATCAATGCTCAAAATTGGTACATTCCCTGAGTTCAAGCTGGCCACACGCGGTGTATCCACAGATTTACTCGTTGGAGCTACAGATGTTGGCAAACAACTTTCAGAAAGAATATTCTGGTTGACAACTGCTCTACCCTTTGAATCATTACCACAAGGAGGTGAGTCTTCGAAGGCTCGAGACAGCGCATCGGGAACGATGTTAATTGACCCTTTTCGGAATCCAATCTGAAAGTTGAAAGCTTGCAATTTAAGACTCCACCGTGCAAACGCCCCGACAGATCCTTCTGTGACATTAACCAACCGTGATCGGTATATATCACAAAAGGATACCCCTCTATATACGGGCGGAACTTCTGCACACTGAGTACTGCGGCGTAGCATTCTAATTCGGTTACCGAGTAGTTTCGTTGCGCTGCATTGAGTTTATGTGAAATATACTCAATGGGGTGTTCACCTCCCTCGGAATCCGTTTGAAACAACACGCTGCCGACGCCAACGGTACTGGTATCGCACTGTATATAGAAGGGCTTGCTGTAATCAGGGTTAGCCAGCACGGGAGCAGATGACAGAGCCGACTTTAACGAGTTGAAAGAGATATCAGCTGCTTCAGACCAACGAGATTTAGCGGATTTTCCAGTGAGATCCGTAAGAGGAGCGGCTAAAGAAGCGAAGTTAGGGATGAAACGACGATACCATCCGCACATTCCTAGAAAACGTCGAATTTGTTTCGCAGTCCTTGGAACTGGGAAAGACACAATCGCTTTACATTTATCCGGGTTTGTGCGGAGGCATCCATCACCCACAACGTAACCCAAATAATTAACTTCCTTTAGCACAAACTGACTCTTAGCAAGATTAATGGTCAATCCAGAATTTCTGAGCAACCGAGCGACTTCGCGCAACAATTCAAAGTGTTCAGCAAACGTAGCAGACGTGACAAGGAGATCATCAAGGTACACAAAGACCTTATCGTGTAATTGGTGAGGGATTATCCGGTGCATCAGGCGGCAAAGCGTCTGTGGTCCGTTGCATAAGCCAAAAGGCAAAACGGTGAACTGATACAAGGGCCGTCCAGGTACCGTAAATGCCGTCTTATCCCTGGATTGTGGGTCGAGAGGGACTTACCAAAAGGCGTCTTTTAAATCAATCGCTGATATAAATCGCGTTTGATCCAAACGACCCAACAATCCATTGATAAGCGGCAATGGATACGCATCCTTGACGGTAACCTTGTTCAGTTCTCTAGCATCTAAGCACAGACGAACTTTGCCATTAGCCCGCCGAACTAAGGTAATTGGTGAACACCAGGAACTTTGTGATTCCTCGATAGACAACATCCGATCCAGCTCTGCGTACATCTGCTCTTGAATAGCAGGTGACACAGGGTAGAATCGTTGTTTTACTGGTTTTGCTGATCCAACATCGATATTATGTGTCAGCAACGTAGTTTTTCCTAAACCCAATTTAGCACTTGACGGAAATAGTTCTTTAATAGCATCTAAAGACTGTCGCTCACTACTGGATAATTGATGGTATTTAGGCGCGGTAGGAGAATCCGACGAATCAATAGAGATGCTCAAAGACGAAACTGTTGGTATTATGCCAAATTGATTCCAAAAATCGATTCCCAAATACAATGGTTGTTCCAACGATGGGACTATGTGTAGTTTCATGCGATGTGACATGCCATTAAAGTTGACCAAAGCATTTACGTAGCCGAACACCCTTTGAGGTTGTCCACTAGCGGTGTTAATAACAGACGGAAAATTATGAAAAGGTAAATTTGAATTTGCTAAAAAAATTTCAGATCCACAACCCAACACACTGACACTTGCTCCACTGTCCAACAGACCCTTATAAGGTATGTTGTTTATTCGGACATTTGCATACGGACGATTATCGCCGGTTGCGGAAGCAATTATTGACGAAATAACTGCGCATCGCAAATTTGAAAGATTTTCCCAATAGATTTTGGAACGCATAAGTCTTGAAGGGTTGTGGTATCTGGGTGGTTTAATGAATGCATTGACGGAATAAGAACAAAAACTATTAGCGAAAGTAAACGGTTCTGAAGTGTTTAAAAGTGAATTTACTGATGTGATATGTTCTGTATTCGTGGATTTTGTATCAAACGTAGGTTGATTAAGTTTTAACTTTGTTTCTTCTCCCCAGTCCACTGAGATCTTCGCCATAGTTCCGGCTCGGTGTTCGAAGCCGCATCCTCCCTTGATATTCTGGGTGCTAGGGTTAGTGGTGGCCTCTGAATCCCAGCTCTCCAGTGACCACTTGACGGGTTTCCCGCACATCGATTACATCTCGGCGTGATGGTGCCTTTTTGACCGCAACTGTAACAGAATAATCCTGTTGGTGGTATCGGGCAATCTTTAAATATGTGTCCGATGTCAGAGCAATTGTAACATATCTCGTTATTACGAGTCTTTGGAGTTGCTTTTGGAATGTTGAAATTCCCGCTTCTATTTTGAATTGTCGGTGTTGTTACTGAACTCCCCTGCATTGCTCGATATGCTGCCACTGTAATGTCATCCGTTGGATAAGACCGGAGGGCGTTCTTATGTGGAACAGCAACCCCATTTTCATCACACCCAACGTCTGACAGTTCACTGACAACACGTCTGGTTGACGACACCGGCTCCGGCTGACTTCGGAATCTCTTAAAGGTATCCTCCCACGCAGTACAACTTTTTATTAAACCGTTTATATTGTGGAATGGTCGATCCGTCAAATGGTACTGAAGAGCTGGCTTCATATTGTTCATCAATAACTGGACCAAATCCTCATCCGAATACGGAGTGCGACACTGTGGCGTTAAACTCCACATATGATGGTAAAAATCAAGGAAACTTTCACTCGGTTGTTGCTTACGCGACTCAATAATTCGTCGGATCTCATAATTTGTGCGTCGGTCCTTGAATCGTTCTATCAAGTCGCGTCTGAAATCGAACCACGTTGCCAAAGGGTTATGCTTCCGGTACGTCCAACACCACTGCAACGCTACATCTTTGAGGATTGTATGTATCTCACTCAACAATAATTCCGGACTCAATCTCATCGAAGAAACAACCGTATCCAATTGGAACAAAAACATATCCACAGTAATTCCAGCGGGAGAACCGCTGTACGAAATACCACTACGCGAGAGAGGTCGTCTATCCACCTGACTATAAGCATCGACTGGCCTCGACCAATGACTTGTACTATTATGCAGCGGGGTACTCTCGGGAGAGAACTGCGCATTTGGTTGGGGAACATGCTCACGGGATGATCGCCCTTCTGAGACATGCCTTAAATTCGATGCAGAAACTACGGAAGGAATAACCACTGGATTGCCAGCACGCACACCAGTCACCGGAATAGATGACACGCTTAATTGAATTTGAGGCGCAACATGGTCCAGAGATGAACGCTCTTTAGATGCATGCTCCGCAGTCCTCGCGTCTAATGAATTTGATGGACGAGTATCAAAAGCTTGAATAGGCGGATTATGCCGCGACAATATGTTTGCTGGACTTGAGGGTACGCCTGGAGCACCCGATAGTGAAGGCAATGATGGTACATACCTGGGAACAGTGACCTGAGTCGAAAGCTCGTTTTGTTTGTTACCCAGAACCGCTAATTGTGCGTTCAATTTTTCTATCTGCGCCATCATTTCCCTCATCATCGGTGCCCCAGCCTCAATATCGCTAGCAGGAGTTTTGATAGTTTTGATTAGCGAGCCTACCGTCGGGTCATCCTTCGAACCACCAGGCTGTAAACGTTCTGGCTCGGGGAGCACTTGCTTTTGTAGACTATCCTCCCTTTCCTCATACTCAACAACTACGGATTTAGCGGACGCAATGGAATCATTCAACTTATTTTGGTCGGACAGATAAATTTCCAGCGAGGATAACAAATTCTGGCATGCTTGCAACCCTTGGTGCGCGGAGTTTCTATACGTAGGGGACTGACACGCCCGTTCCAATCGTCCGTAGACGTGTAACAATCGCGATTTTATTTGCGATGCGTGTTTTTTCTGTTTCTCCTCCTGCAGATCTGCCAAATCCTCCAGCTGTTATTGCGATGTTATTAACTTTGTTTTACAGAGGATGATTTCTGCATCCGGCTTCTTATACGCCTTGTCGTGCATTTTTAGGGTAATTACAGCTGGATTTAATTTTTCGGCGGCTAATCTGTCCAATAAATTGTCCATTGCGTTCGCCGAACCAACAGGAATCCCTCGCAGCTCATACTCGACTTCGATCTCGTCGGCTTTTAAATGTGATACCTCCATTTTGATGATTGAAAAATTTAATTTGTTTCTCTTTTCTGATTTTCACCACAAAACAATAATGCGAAACTTTGTAACTAAACTAATTTATTTTATTATCTATCTATGCTATGTGCTATCCAACCCAAAAATACCAATGTCTTGCAAAAAAAATAGAAATTATGAATTATCAATAATTTAAATATATATCAACCGAATTACCAGGTAAGGAAATAAATATTTACTATATACCATACAAATAGGATTTATCAATAAATTAAATATATATGTATTAATCGAAACAAACGACCAAATAGATAAACATCAAAAAATAATATAAATAAATATATATATGTATCAATAATATTCACACAATAAATGTGAGATGCTGCAGCGGGCGAGGCCCGATACCTACGGTGGTTACACTAAGTTGATGCACAACTGAATCTAAAAGAAAGTGAAATGAGTAACTTGCTAAGCCACCCCCTCAAACCAAAATCAAAACCAAAAAATGGGAAATTAATTTGAGAGTGTGACCCAACGAAAAAAATGAAATAAACGAAAACTCTGGATAGGAACCACTCTTTGGAAATCAACACTTAAAGTGGAATCCGAGAGAGAGGCTCCTAAAACAACAAACTGAATAAGATAGACGGGAGGAATAAAAAATAAAAAATTGAACTGAATTGAACTCTATGCTCGGAGTAGTGTGGCCGAGCCTCCTCTGAAATCAAACACCGAAGTGGAAACAGGGGGAGGTCTCAGTAACACCACTCGAGGGACAAGGAAATTTGCCTTAACACACTCATTCGGCATCATCAAACAGCAAGGCCGGAAAAACCAGAATGAGTATGCCAAAGCAAACTAAAAAAAATCGGTAAAACAAAATTTGGTTGTTGATGTAGTTCTCGCCAACTAAGATGTAATTGATGTTTGCTTTATTAAAAACCACCTTGGGCGCCACTGTAACGAAATCCTGTCTCCAGCCTGGCGGTAACACGAAATTGCACAGAAGAGTTACCGCCACTGAGGCTCAGAGAAGGCAAGGATTCCGAAAACAGATTTTTCTCCGGGATAGGGGCTTTGGCTGCGGCGTGGGTAGCTGGCTAGGCTCACCGGAATGGTCGTGGGATTTCCAAAGCATACCCCGGAGCTTGAATAACCGCAGAACTTACCTTCGACACCACATCAACAACAGCATCAACCTCGTGCACTCACTCGTCGGACCTTACTCTCTCAGCATCCCACCTAGAACGTCTTACGCCAACATTTCCTTTTTATAAATATAATAAATATTCATATATGTATATTAAATTATTAAATAAACACTAACACAAGAAAATGGGAAAAGAAACAATACTGATCGCCTGAACGAGACGCCACTCTTCACCCAACGAACTAAACAAAAATAATTAAATGAACACGGTGACTGATAAACTGTAACCGTATTGTGCGGAGTGCGGGAAAGAGAGAGAAGAACCGGCGGAAACCAAAAATAATATATATCCACCAATATATAAAAATTAAGCAATTGAGCATGCAACAATATAAAATGGAAACGTTACTTTAATCATATACAAAAATTTATGATGACTCATCTGATTCAAACACACTGCTTGTTGTATCTGCTTGCTGACACTTCTTCTGATGGTTGGTACGGCTCTCTCTGCCACCCGAAAGTATATCTGAGAGTATTGTGCGCATTTCGAACGGTGTCAGAAGATGCTGCTTGTGTTCTTGCGGGAATGCCCCCAATAGATCTACTTGCCAAGGAGCGCCAAACCACTTACCTGCGTCGTGGTCAAGGAACAAAAGCGGAGAACCACCGATTAGCACGTGCTGAGACGATCACTGTATGGCAGAGAAGATGGAGTGAGTCGACGAATGGTAGATGGACCCATCGCCTGATCCCCTGCATCGAGGCGTGGCTAAACAGGCGACACGATGAAGTGGATTACCATTTGACGCAGTTTCTGACGGGTCATGGTTGCTTTAGATCATACCTGTTCAAATTCAAGCATGAAGAGTCACCAGATTGCCCTTTATGCATCGGAGTAACGGAGAATGTAGAGCACGTATTATTCGAGTGTCCACGATTTGCTGAGGAGAGAAAGAGTATCTGTGTACGTGGGGTCCAACGAACGTCGGAAAATATAGTGGAGTTTATGCTGGCGTCTCAAGATGGGTGGAACGCCGTAAGCGGAAGTGTCTCACGGATAATAAGTGAGTTGAGACGCCTCGAAAGAAGCAGAAATTCAGTGAGGAGTTAATTCCATCCGAGCAGCGAAAGCTGAGCCTGCCTCGTGAAGTAATACCTAACGGTAGTTCCACGGGGCCGAACGGCATGGTTTATCGGGGGTGGTGGTTTGGTCGGTAAGAATCCAACACTTTCACGTGTTGATATATGGGTTCACACGTGAAGCCTACCGAAGGTTCCCCTCCTCCGCCCATAGAAAAAAAAAAAAAACATATACAAAAAAAAACAACATATAATATACATATATACATATATATATATATACATATATACATATATACATATATACATATATACATATATACATATATACATATATACATTTATACATATATACATATATACATATATACATCTATACATATATACATATAGTTACGCTCACCAGCGGTACCATCATCACCCGACTACAACATATACCCGGTACTCCCGACACTAAAGGGAAACACATAAACATCCGATCACGATTATATCGCATGAACAACATTCATCAGTAACATTAATAATGTATACAATGTAATGTACATTAATAACATTTCTTAATAATCACATTGGTATCAATATCATCACGCCGTCAACATAAACATCCGATTGTGATTCAATTAATATCTTAAAATTAATATCGCTTGATCATCATATCGATATTGATATCACCAACATAAATATTCGATCATGTTCGATCATGTTTTAACCAAATGATTGAAACCAATATTGTTTATATTATATTTTATTAAATAAAGAATATCGTCATTTCACTGCTTATCGCGCAGGAAATGTCTTGGGTATATAAACCCCGCTAACACCGAAAACTGGTTCAATTATTATAATAATTTTGTATCTTCAACAACTTTTAAATACTTTTCCAAAATAAATAAAAATAAATTGTTATACTCTAAATTAAATAAGTTTTATTTTATAGCGAGTGGCACGACTGTAGAAGAACCCTCGCAAACCCATAACTGGCGCAGCCGTTGGAGTCAAAGTAACAGCTTTGATAAAAGTTATTTAAACAAAATAAGTGTTGAAAAATTGTGAATTTTTATTACGGGTTAACAAAGTATCCGACTAAAAATAACATAAAATAGAATCAGTGTAAATCATTATAACAAAAACTAACTGTATAAGCCCCCACCCGTGGCAAGCTGGTTAGTATAATATACACGTGATCTGTGATACAAGTTATTAGTGTGACGATTTATCGAAGTAAACGACCGGTTATAAAACCCGTTTGAAGAGAAAACCAGCAGTTTCGAACAAAGAAGAGATGAAGTTCCAATTCAATATTTTCTTTGTCTGCTCAATCATCATCGCAGGGTAAATCAGAATATTTTTGCAATTTACCCAATAATTCTCCTATAACCTCAGTACATGTGTATACTAGAGGATACTACCTATAATCGTAATAAACCATAAAACGTTTAGTAGGTAAGGAGCCCCGTTGGCCAGACAGACAGGTGGCTCCCCCAGTGAATATAATTTGTACCTGTGTTGAAATTTGGAACTAAAAAGCTTAATGGTGCATTTCTCGGCTAAGCTTGTAGTATACATTTGGGGGGGAATACGCTTAATGGTGCGTGTCTCGGTTAAAGCTTTAATGTGCTGTTTTAAGGGGAAATGTGTCTCTGCTAAATAGTTGTGCTTTTTTAGAACTAAATTTATTTAGTGTGTTAATTTCTATTTCGATTTATGAATGAAAAATAATTAAATTCAAACAATAATTTTACAAATATTTCTGATGAACGCGAAGAAGAGAAAAACGAAAACCTTTTCAAGAAAATAGATTGCAGAAAAAATTAAAAAATAAAAAATAAAATAAAATATGTGCGATAAGAAGAAACCCCATGCTAAAAATCTAAAACTCTGCAGGTGTGTTATTGTAAATCACATTTTTCGTCATAGTAAATATGAGATTGAGTAAAAAGGCTGAATATGGTGTTTTTTTAAAAACATCTAAATATCATCATACTAACTAACTACAACACCATCTGTTTTTTTTTATTAGTTAAGTAATATGCGCGCGCGCGATATGTGGACATTTTGTGAAACTAAATTGTGTAATGTCACAGTTAGATTTCTTTTATAATAAAAAATGCACCGTCCATGGCGAGATTCGAACTCGAGACCGTAGCGTAGAAAGAAATTGCTTTAACCGATGGACTATGAGAGATGTTGTAGATATTGACAAGTTTATGTTTTATATAAAAATAAAATGTACATACATATGTGATTCTTATAAATAGAAATAAATTGAGATGATGTCTGTATCAGACTACAACCTTGATTTTATTAATGAAATTTCACGATAGTAAAGGTTTAAAATAAAAAAAAGTGAAATTTAACACTATAGATAACAGAATATGCTTATTATTTTGTATGAACACGATCAAACATGAATTTTGGTTTCTGGAAAATATTAATGTATACATCATAACAACAACAACGAATCTGTTGAATGAAAATTGAAGTAATATAATATATAAAATAGATATCGCTAAACAAAACAAAATTTACATGTTTTCGGCATTGTATTGATGCGATTGAAATTCTATAAGTAGGAAAGATAAAGAATTATTATTTTTTAATTGCGAGATGATGTCTGTATCAGACTATAAGCTTGATTTTATTAATGAAATTTCACGATAGTAAAGGTTTAAAAATAAAAAGTGAAATTTAACACTATAGATATCAGAATATGATTTGTTATTGTTTTGTATGAACGTTTTGTTGTAAATGGATATTAAAATAAATTAGGTTGCACACTCACACAGATAAATATCGGAAGCAAGATATTTTTTTTTTGTTGTTGTTTATTATCGGATCGAATGAAATACAAACAAACAAATGATCAAACAAATAAATACATATATATTACCAAGCTGGACATTATCATACAGAATAAAAGATGATCATACAAGAATTTTTAGTTACAATTTCTGATATAACTTAAAAACGATATCGTTTTGGAAATTACTTTTTTAAACTGATATACATATGTATGAATGATGCATTGTACAAGTGTATATTTAGCACGAATAAAAATTTATCTGATAAAATAGTATGCGTTTCAAACGTAATACGGTAATATGTTGAATTTAGTGGTATTAGGGAAAATTTCTATATAAAAAAAAACGTAGTTACCAAACTCATACATTTTGTTGTGTACCAATCAGTGAAATTGTTTTAATAACATCCTCAAACCAGATCAAAGTAATCAACAAAATTTATATATGTTTTACACAAATTAATTGAAAATGACCTGCGCAAGCTGTTCGACACTACAACAAGTTTTGGAGGCTTGGATTACCATAATGTCATATGAATAGCTCAAACTTCCTCTGATGAGGAAAACACACTTCAATTAATTTATTGTAAAACATGAGTTATTATAACCCCGTTTTTAAAATAATTGTTTAGGTAGACACTGCATAAAACTGTCATTTTAAAACTATTATTAAATAAAATAATCGCACAATCACATTAAAAATAAAACTATCATTTTTAAAACTATTATTAAAATAAAATAATCGCACAATCACATTAAAATAAAACTGTCAATTTTTAAAACTATTATTAAATATAATAATCGCACAATTACATAAAAATAAACATAAAATTGAATTAGATATTTTAAAATATTCGAAAAAAAAGTCACTACCACAACTGATTAACACAAACTGTAAATCGCGAATGAATACTACTCTAATACTGAATGACTTACAAAAGTCTAATATAATATGTCTTAACATTTCTATATTCCCTCACAGTATCAATGTATTGGTAAACACTAGGTAATATTTGTTGTACGAAAAAACGAGTAGACCAACTCAATTCGCGTATCATATCACTAATTCAATTGATTGAGGTCATTTCATCTAAACTAATTGCATATATTTAATAAGATAATACATAAAATGCAATTAAAAGTTTTTATCATACTTACATATGTTCGGACATGATAATTCATGATTAAAATAAACACAGTATGTTTCTATTTTTTCTAAAATCTGCATGCATGTATGTATGTAAACTGATGAGTATAATCAGAAACACGTATAACATGATCGATAAAATTCACGTAAACAAAACAACAAAAACTGTAATAGTGTTTTCGTGTATATGAATATCTCGGAATCAATTAAATTGACCGTGGCCTCTAAAAATATAGAGTAAAAGGTTGAATATGATATGTTGTTTCGGAGAAATGAGATAAGCAAAAAAAAAAAATTAATAAAAAATAAACAATTAAAATAAAATAAAAATATGTGGATAAAAGAAAGACGAGATAAAAAGAAACTCAATACGTTGCGAGATTAAATTGATCGGCGCTAAAAATATATAGGTCAAAAAATAGGGATGATTTTTTTTTTTTGTTAGTATTATATTGTATGTGTGTAATTGTGAATGTACAGTCGGGATTTATGAATGAAAAATAATTAAATTCAAACAATAATTTTACAAATATTTCTGATGAACGCGAAGAAGAGAAAAACGAAAACCTTTTCAAGAAAATAGATTGCAGAAAAAATTAAAAAATAAAAAATAAAATAAAATATGTGCGATAAGAAGAAACCCCATGCTAAAAATCTAAAACTCTGCAGGTGTGTTATTGTAAATCACATTTTTCGTCATAGTAAATATGAGATTGAGTAAAAAGGCTGAATATGGTGTTTTTTTAAAAACATCTAAATATCATCATAAACAACTAAATATTTTACAATGGAGTTTTCTTAAATTTAACATATTATAACAATTATTTTTAAAAACGATATTGGTAGTGAACCATATATAGTTACATTCCGATAAAAATGCATACTTACATTTTCCACACTTGACAAGAATAAACAAATAAGAACGAGAGATAAGAAATAAAATAAAATAAAACAATGCGGTGGTATTATATTTTCGGACAAATTTAAATTAATTATTTTTCTATATTACATTACATAAAAATGTTCGTAGATTATGTATGATGCATCTGGTAAATTATAGAATCGTTCGAATTATTAAATCATTGAATGTAACGATTATTGTACACATTTCTCAAAAAGATAAACTAAATATTTTTACAATGGAGTTTTCTTAAATTTAACATATTATGACAATTATTTTAAAAACGATATTGGATCACTATATATAGTTACATTCCAATAAAGATACATACTTAATCATTTGACGTATTGGTAATTTATAGATTAATTATTTTATATTTTAAATTATTACTGTAATTAAAAAAACATTCTGTGTTAAAATATGATAATAAAGGAGGTTCGGTGCGTTAAAATATTACTAGAACACTATAGAAATGTCACGCTTCATAATAAAAAAAGATACTACAACGAAAGTGAAACGTTCTAATTTACGAGGGCATAAACTCGAATTTAAAATTAAACCCGTGCCTGATAATGAAGATCCTTTCGAAAGATATATATCAAACAAGAATTTTTCTATTAAAAATTGTACAAATTGAATTAAAATAATTTAGAATAAAACTATATTCTAAAAACTATATTCTGAAAAAATAATTTAGAAAAAAATTATTATTATTTCAAAAATTACTTTCACCAATTTAAATTAATTATTTTTCTATAATATTGAAGTAAAATAGAAAAAAATATTATAAAAAAATAATTCTAGAAAAAAATATTATTGTTCGAAAAAGTACTTTCAATTAAAAAAAAACTTCTCAAATTTAAATTAATTATTTTCTATATTACATTACATAAAATGTAACATGTAATAATATGTAATATGTAATAATTTATTTTGTAGGTTAGGTTAGGTTAGGTAAGGGTGGCCGTCCTAAAGGACTAGCATAGACATAAAATTGGTCCGTAGCTGTACCACATTCGAGTTTTCTCCTCTTCACTCGCTGAACCATCGTGAGCTTACCAAGAAGCGTTTAAAGTCCCGAATCCCGATCTTACTAAGATCCGTGAGGTCGTTCAAAGGGGAAGTCCCCATAAATTTTGTTCTGCTGTACGCTAGACCAGGACAGGTGCAGAGCAGATGGAGCACATTTTCCTCCTCCTCCTTATCACCACAGCTGCGGCAGAAATCGAGTCTGCGCGCATGTATCCCAATGAGACAATGTCCCGTTATAGCTCCCACGACCATACCAATATGGTGTCGTCGAAGCGATATCAGTTGGTCTGATCTAGACCGGTCAAGACCAGGCCAGATCTGCCTGGTTATTACACACGAACTGGCGTTAGACCATCTGACGTTCGTTTCTTTTATAGCTTCTTCCAGAAGCAACAGTTTACATGAAGCAAGCGGTATCTTTATATCCCGCCTGCTTTAGGTTATTAGGCGTGCTGTACCCTTGCGGGCCAACTCATCTGCCTTTACATTCCCTGCGATATTGAAATGCCCTGGCACCCACGTCAAGCGGATGTTGAACTGATCAGCCATCTCATTTAAAGATGCCAGACAGTTCTGGGCTACTTTCGACGTCAGGGAGTATGATTGTAGCGTTTTAATAGCAGCCATGCTGTCCGTAAAAATGCGAATATCCCTCGTAGATATTACATTATACTTCAACCAGTCCATGACTTCCATTATCTCGATCAGTTCAGCTTGAAAAACGCTGCAAAAGTCGGGAAGACGAAAAGAGAGGTTAACCCCTAGTGCCTCACAGAATACCCCGCAGCCAACCCCTCTATCCCTTTTTGAGCCATCCGTGAAGAAGCTTAGCGCCTCATTGTCCATAACCGTTTCGTTCACCCAGTCCTCTCTGGTGGGAAACTCAGTTTGGAATCTCACCTCAGCAGATGGCAAGGGAATAGCGTAGTCGGTAGCTTCCGGAATACCCCTGTTGCATAGGATAGACGAGTGCCCTGCATTGTTACAGGTCCACATAGATATGGATTTGAGCCGAATGGCTGTGCAAGATGCAAGCTGCTCGGCCGCAATATCCAATGGAGTAAGATGAAAGAGAATCTCCAGAGCTTGAGTAGGTGTGCTCCTGAGAGCCCCACTTATACACAAGCAGGCCGTTCTTTGGACTTTCATCAATAATTTAAGGTTGGCCATAATTTTTAACGCTGGCCACCAGACGACAACCCCATACAGCAGTATAGGTTTGACCACTGAAACGTAGTGCCAGTGTACTATGTGGGGCTCCATACCCCATCTCTTTCCAATGGCATTTTTGCAGGAGTAGAGCGCTATAGTAGCTTTCTTTACTCTCTCTACGATGTTTGGTTTCCAGCTTAGCTTGCTATCCAAAAGAAGTCCGAGGTATTTTGCTCTATCCGTAAAGATCAAGCGAGTACCATTTAATGTTGGCGGGTCACACTGAGGAAGCTTGTGCTTCCTGGTAAAGAGGACCAGCTCTGTTTTCTGTGGGTTTGCGTTCAGTCCGCAGCCGCGTGCCCACTCAGAGAGGTAGCCAAGCGCGCACTGCATGCGCTCACTCAGCGTACTAGGATATTTACCGAAGACCGCAATAGCAACGTCATCCGCGTCAACCACCTTGAATCCTTGCCCTTCCAGGTTTATTAACAGGTCATTTATGACCAAGTTCCAAAGAAGGGGGGATAAAACCCCACCTTGAGGTGTCCGTCTGCTCACGTATCTGGCGGCAGACGTCCCACCCAGATAAGCTGTCACGATCCTTCCTCTAAGCATATGATCTATCCAGCCTCTGAGTGACCCGTCTACCCCCAGACATGCAAGGGCCCCAGTGATTGCCCCCGGTCTGACGTTGCTAAAGGCCCCCTCTATATCCAAGAAGGTTACCATTGAATATTCTTTATATTCAAGTGATTTCTCAATCGGGCCAATAAGGGAGTGGAGAGCTGTTTCCACCGATCGTCCCTTACGGTATGCGTGTTGAGATTCCGACAGCTCGCCCGGCTTGATTGAGCCTCTAATGTGAGCCTCTATTAGTCTCCAGTGTTTTCAACAGAAAAGAAGATAAGCTTATAGGCCTAAAGTGTTTGGGATAGCAGTGAGAGCTTTTTCCCGCCTTAGGTATAAATATTACTTTTATTTCAGTCCACTTCCTAGGAATGTGACAGAGTTCAAGGCTGCCTTTGAAGATAACTTCCAGCCAGGGCAGGGTTAAGTCAATAGTTCGCTAGATATCCGCAGGGATAATGCCATCAGGCCCTGCCGACTTGTATGGCTTAAAGCTGTTTATTGCCCATAGGATATTCCGCTTGCTTACTATATGGCTTACGGAGTTTACACCCCTATTTATCATGGGTCCCTCCGGAGCTAGTACCGAGCACTCCGGGAAGTGCGTTTCTAGTAATAGCTCCAGGGATTCCTCACTACATGTAGTCCATGAACCATCCGGTCGTTGTAGATAACTCGGGATGGAAGGACTAGAACAAAGTACCTTGCGTAGCCTGGCCGCCTCCGAGGACTCCTGTATATTGCCACAGTAGAGTTTCCAAGCCCTCGTTTTGGCTGCTCTCAGCTCGTACTTATAGGTTTTGAGGACTTCCTTGTAACAGTCCCAGTCTGCAGCAGCATTTGTGTTCTTCGCTTTCTTGAACAGTCTCCTGCATTTAATACGAGTACCTTGGAGTTCCTTCGACCACCAGGGTGGCCGAGATTTACACAAGGGTCTACTGATAGGACATGCACCTAACATGGCCTTGTTAAAAGCATCAGATAGCTTGGCTTCTAGAGCATCAAGCTCCTGTGTAGATGCAGGAGGTTTTGGAACCGATACCGGTAGTAAGTTACCCAGAATGGTTCTGAAACAATCCCAATCAGTTTTCCTCCTATTCCTGAAGGGTGGTTTGCTAGTGGGTTTTGTATCCAGTTCGTATTGGAGATAACAATGGTCAGAAAAGGAATGGTCTTCGGACACTTTCCAGTTCAATACCCTCTCCTTAATAAAATCCGAGACAAGTGTGATATCCAGCACTTCTTGTCTATTTTTAGTAATAAAGGTTGGCTTGCACCCGATATTACATATATTTAGGTTAGTACTTAAAATAAAATCAAGGAGTAACTCACCTCGCCTGTTGATATTTGTACTTCCCCAGATTGAGTGATGCGCATTAGCATCACTGCCCATGATGACTCCTACTTTTCGTTTTTGAGCCTCCATTATTGCACTAACCAACCTACCTGGTGGTATGTTTTCCTCGTACGGTATGTAGGCCGATATTAGCCAGAGATTTTGCCCATCCATCTCGATGCTAGCCACCACTACATCAGCGTTGCTGTAATTAAGTAGTATAAAAATATTCAGATTATTTCTAGCGAGAATGCAGGAACGTATCTTACCTTCATTCTTCGCATGTAGTATTTTATATTTGGAAGTTCTGAGGCCCAGCACCCGGTCACCATTGACCCAAGGTTCCTGAACCAGAACAACATCAATGGACCCAGCTTCCATTTTGAGCAGGAGGGCCGCCGAGGCGGCTTTAGAGTGATGGAGGTTGATCTGAAGGATCTTAAGCATTAGATATTGCTTACCTCCACCACTGTTGAATCAGAATCTTCTGACACCGATTCGTCCGGTAGGAGCGCACAGCGTAGTCCCAATGATCTCGATATCTCCGAGTCCAGGGATAGTGTCTCCTGAGCGTCTTCCGGGATGCTTTGGACATCTGGGTCACCAGCAACAGGCGGGACACCACTAGTGGCTTCCCCACCTGCTGCAGTTGCCCCAGGTCTGTCAGCCTCATCGCGCTTATAGATTTTGAGCGTAATCGCTCCAAATCCATAGCTGACCAGGCCTCCAGATTTTGCCAAAGCACCCACGGATTCTCTGTCGATGATTATGACGGCCGATCTGTGATCTGTTTCCGCCTTTACCTCATCTAACCTGGCAATCTTCCAGGTGGCCGTTGGCAGATCCGGATTGCTGATTTTCAACATTTCCAGGATCTCCCTAGGATCACCCGGCTCCGCAGGAATCCAGGCTCGTGCCCTTGGACTGCAGAGAATTTCTTCCCTAGTCAGCACTGCTAGTTTGGCCCCCGGCCAGACTTCCCCCAGGCTGCCGATCGCCTTTTTATAGAGGGTCACAGACCTCTCATCGGCACAGGCAGTCAGTTTTACGTGACCCCGGTGCCACTCTCCGTCTCGGCAGGACGGAGCAGGTCCTGGGTTCTCCCTCATGATTTTTAGGAAGATGGCGGCTAAGGCCTTCTCGACCTTCCTCCAGTTAAGGGTCGTAATGCTCCCATCTTCTTGTGCCTTGTCAACGACTGCCATGATCAGGTGATCCTTTAGCACCTCGTTGAAGGGCCTGGTAATATTGTCCGGAACCCGTTTCTTTTTAGCCTCCGTAGGCGGTTCATCATCAGATCTCTGTCTTTTCGGCTGTGAGATCACAACGGAACCCTCCTGCTTTGGCTCAGTGATACGTCTTGCCCACGCAAGCGTATCCTTGTCTCTATCCGTTCTCTGCTCCAACGGAATATTACAGATCTTAGAGATCATGCGCCAGGCTCTCTTCCTGGTCTGATAGTTTGACACTGATGGAGGGCCAGCATTCGTGCCTTTGCCCTTTGGTTTCGAGGGGATGTCTCCGCAGTACTAGATTCGGGTTTTTTAAGAGCACCGATCTCTTCTTGTTTTTTATCTGGATCTTCCATAATAGGTCCCACGAGTAGCGGAGAAAGGAGGTCCACCTGTGCAGAGATCCGCAATACACAGGTAAGGCTACATGATCCGGAGGGCGCCAAGTATCCGGATACACCGTTAGAGACTGGGCTAGTTTTTAGACTGGGCCCCCAGCCTGGCCGGTTATTAGCACGGTACGATTAACACCTTAACCCGGCCCAGTTATTTAGCGCCTTGTTTTCGCCTAGTACACCACATGGTGTAATAGTTGCCCGGTGGTCACCACGGGGAGGTAACACGCACACTTGTAGAAGCTGCAAGATACGGAGCTGGCAACAAGTGCCAACTTGATTCCCCCAGACAGCTTCTCACCAGACCACCATTTATTTTGTAACTATAATTATAATTTATTCCTTTAGAAATTTTCCGTATAATAACTTTTTATTTCAAAAAAAAACTTAAAATGTGATTATTAAAAATATTATTAAAAGGAAAAACAGTTTAAAAAAAAAACAACAACAAAGCATTTTGCAAATTTAAGTTAATAAAAATTAATTTAGAAATAAAGAAATTCCGCACACACAATAATTGATATTATTTTAATTATATTGATTAAAAATATTTGTCGAGAGACAAAACGAATACAAATTATATAAAATAAAATTTATTTAAAAAATAAAAAATAAAAAAAATTACTAAATAAACACAAATTTAAAATAAATTAATTTAAAAAAATAAATTAGTTTAAAAATATTTAAATTTAAAATTTGTAAATGAAAAAGGTATGTAAAAAAAAAAATTTAAAAAATCTTTATAAAAAAATTTTAAAACAAAAATAATAAAAAAATTTTTAAAAATACAAAAAAAAAAAAAAATAAAAAAAAATTATAAAAAAAAATTTAAAAATAATTTATAAAAAAATAAAAAAAATTTTTCAAAATACAAAAAAAAAAAAAAAAATAAATAAAAAATTTATAAAAAAAACTTTAAAAAATTTATAAAAAATTTATAAAAATTTAGAAAAATAATATTATTGAATAAAAAAAATTAACTATTTTTAAAAAAATAAATATTTAAATTTAAAAATTTGTAAAATTAGAAAATTATTCGTCAATTTATAATAAATGCTTTCCACATATAATATTAATTAAAATTAGTTGGAAAAAATATTAATGTACAAATCATAACAACAGCAAATCTGCTCTATAATATAGATAACGCCGACACAAAAAAAAAATAGTAATAATAATTTACATGTTTACAGCATTGTTTTGATGCGATTGAAGCCGCTCTCATGGAAATGAGTCTAAGGCTTATATGAGACGAAGTCAACATGACGGAGTTAAATTTTGTCCATCTCGTTATAAACATTTCGCAGTCGTACCAATTTATAGAGCAAATAGAGCAATAGCAAACAAAAAAATAAAGAAATCGTACCGATTTCCTTATTTTTTCTGTTTGCTATTGCTCTATTTGCTCTATAAATTGGTACGACTGCGAAATGTTTATAACGAGATGGACAAAATTTAACTCCGTCATGTTGACTTCGTCTCATATAAGCCTTAGACTCATTTGCATGAGAGCGGCTTGAAATTCTGTTAGTAGGGACTCACAGAGATAAATACAGGAAGCAAGATTTTTTTTGTTGTTTATGTTTTTCGTATATGAATATCGGGGTGGAGGAAATACAAACAAACAAATGATCAAACAAATAAATACATATATTTATATATATATATTACCAAGCTGGACATTATCATACAGAATAAAGATGATCATATAAGAATTTTTAGATACAGTTTCTGATTTAACTTTAAAACGATATCGTTTTGGAAATTACATTGAACTGATATACATATATGTATGTATGATGCATTGTACAATTGTATATTTAACATGAATAAAAAAATTTCTATAGAATATACATATATACAAATATAAGTGTTTCGCGGGTTTGCGGTGAAAATTGAAACCAGAAAATTTTGACCACTATGATCATACAAAAGATGAATTTGATTTATTGTTTTTGTATGAACACGATCAAACAAAAATTTTTCTGTTAAAAAAAAAATAAAAATTGTACAAATTGAATTTAAAAAAAATTATAAAAAAAATCTTAGAAATAAAAAATATTCTAAAAAATAATTTTAGAAAAAAAATATTATTATTTTGAAAAAATACTTTCAATTAAAAAAACCATCACAAACTTAAATTAATTATTATTTTCTATATTACATTACATAAAAATGTAACATGTAATATGTAATCATTTATTCTGTAAATATAATTATAATTTATTCCTTTAAGAAATTTTCCGCATATAATATCTTTTTTTAAAACATCATAACAACAACAAATCTGTTGGGTGAAAATTGAAACAATACCTGGAAATTTCGACCAATATGATCGAACAAAAGATGAATAGGATTTGTTGCTTTGTATGAACACGATCAAACAAGAATGGGGTTTTTGATATTAGATCGTATGTAATAGAGATTTTTGTTGTAATTTAATTTTTGTTTTTGAAGAAAAATATTAATGTTTACATCATAACAACAACATATCTGTTGGATGAAAATTGAAGTGATATAATATAATATAGATATCGCCTACACAAAAAAAAAAAAAAAACAATTTACATGTTTTCAACATTGTTTTAATACGATTGAAATTTTATATGTAGGAAAGATAAAGAATTAATTGTTTTTAATTGTAAGATGATGTCTGTATCAGACTACAACCTTGATTTTTACTATGTATACTAATACATATAGTTAGTGACCTAAATTTTTCGAAAATGATTATTAGTATAATTTTAATATAATTAAATATATAAATATGAAGTATAATTTTAATATATTTGAAGAAATTTTTGGCACACAATAGATATCATTTTTAAAAATGCTTCATATAAAGAAAAAATTATAAGATGAATAAAAATTTTAAAAATAAAAAAGAAATTATTAAAAAATTTATTTAAAAAAATATGGAAAATGAGAATAGAAAAAAATATCATAAAAAATATAATTTTAGAAAACAAAATATTATTATTGGAAAAAAAATAAAATACTTTCAAATAAAAACCTCAGGGAGCGATCGAACGTCCGACGTCGGACATCGGACGTCCGACGTCGGACGTTGGACGGCGCAGTTCGAACGATGGAATTACTAAAAAATTGATATAAACGTCTATGATTTAGATAAAAAACGTCTATGATTTATAATGCAAAATACGGTGGGTATCGTAGCTGCGCGGAGCGCAGCTACGATATCCACAGTCATGTGAGGTGTCCCCTTCGGGGATGATGTTGTACTCTATACAAGTTGTTCCAAAAAGCACACAGTCTTTCTTTAGAGTTTACTTCGGGCTGTGTAATTTGTGTTTTCTTCAATAATAATTGAAAACATTCTTGCAAGTTTACTAGCTAATGCAGGGAGAATTTTGTTTCAATCGTGATTTCAAATTAGTCCCACAGTTTAATGGAGCTTAAGATAAACTCCATCGATTTCTTCATTGTTGTAATATCTTATAAAGGATGTAGAAACGGAAAATGATATTTTAATACGAATTTATGGAATTATCTCAACATAATATGCCGACCATCAACCGGAGTTGCTTTGTCAACAAAAACGACACATAAGTGAAATAATTCTCAATCTCCCAAATCATTTCAACCCATTGAACAAAACTTAGCACCTAATTCAATTAAAACCAAGTTCATATACAAATGTTCAATATCCTTCTAATAAACCTACATTCCCACCTAAAAATTGTTGTTGGAATTGCCTATAACCACACCATTTCTATCAGGATTGTTCGATGCCCGTTGAACAGATTTTGTTTCGCTTGTGGCACGAAGGGCATCATAAAAACAGAATGTCCACATTGTCGCCAAAAGGCGAGAAACTTGTATGAGGCGGTTCGAACATCGAGCTTCCAGACCCCCCAAAACGAACAAAGTTATGGTGGATTCCGTGTGCAACACAGATCCTGAATTCTGGTAAATACCTCGCTTTCACATCTAAATGAAAACTCAAATCAGCTAACGACAATACCCAAACATATTAATTCCAGAAAAATCGTGTCAACAAATTCTGGAAGTGTAAGAGATTATTGCGAAAACACATAAATGAATCTATAATAACCGATATCCGGGACGGTCTGCCATATGCTGAAGTGAACATATTTATTAAAACTTATGTAGGATTACTGGACAGTGGAGCCAACATTTCCATCTTAGGCAAAGGCTGTGAAAACTTATTGAATGATCCATCTATCAAATTTCACTCATTTCCATCCTCTGTTAAAACAGCAAATGGTCAAGTTGCGACAATTATTGGCTACGTCTAGGTACCTGTTTGTCTTGCTGGGGAAAAGAAGCGTCGTTAATTTGCACTTGGCACCTAATTTGATGCAGCAACTGTATCTTGGTGTTGATTTTTGGCGCGCATTTGATATAAAGATTTCTTTTAGTCCAATGTCTAAAACTCGTCTTCCACAATATAACGAAACTTCCATTAGAACTGAAGAATATCCTGTAAAAATAGAACGATGACGATGAATCCGAGAATAACAAATCCCTTCAACATTCGCTAAATAAAGAACAAAACATACTCTAGAAAAAGTCATAAAACTATTTCCATCGTCTTCTGTCTTAGGATTAGGAAGAACACTATTATTGTCTTACGTCATTGACGTAGGAGATGCAAAGCCGCATGGAATAGAGACACTATCCTATATCGCCGGCGGTTCAGACTTGGGCGTGATTGAGGAGAATTCGTGGCGTTCACCGCTTGCTGTGATGCGCAGGTCGAATGGTAAAATCCGGTTGTGTCTTGATGCTCGAAAAATCAATGAGGTCACAGTGAAGGATGCTTATCCTTTACCTATTATTGATGGTTTGTTTGGCCGTCTAGATTTATTTCTATTTCCATCGTCTTCTGTCTTAGGATTAGGAAGAACACTATTATTGTCTCACGTCATTGACGTAGGAGATGCAAAGCCGTATGGAATAGAGACACTATCCTATATCGCCGGCGGTTCAGACTTGGGCGTGATTGAGGAGAATTCGTGGCGTTCACCGCTTGCTGTGATGCGCAGGTCGAATGGTAAAATCCGGTTGTGTCTTGATGCTCGAAAAATCAATGAGGTCGCAGTGAAGGATGCTTATCCTTTACCTATTATTGATGGTTTGTTTGGCCGTCTAGATTTATTTCGAGTCTTAATTTGAAGGATGCCATCTGGCAAATACCACTCGACGAGGGATCAAGGGATAAGACTGCCTTTATTGTGGCCGGACAGCCCTTGTATCAATTCACATCCATGCCATTCGGTCTTAATATGTATAGAGAGAGTGTAAAATAGAAATTGTATGGGGAGAGAATATCAAAAACGAGATGCTTCTTCTGTCAAGATGATTTTTTGGTTTTCTTGTTTTTGTTTTTTGTTTTGTATTTATCGCGTTACATATAATTAACCTTATTCTTCGTCTAGAACGACCGACCATCGAGAGCCATTAGTGGGATTGTACTCAAATATGTTGAATTTGATAGAGGTGGAAAAATTTTCTAATCACGGATATTCTATACCGATTCTACAATTAAAATTCCTGATTTGAATGGCATCTGGTTTCAAATCCGACGAAGGTTCGTGCATTATGGAAGATATAGATAAAGCGTATTTCCGAGACCGTAAAAAACATAAATAACTAAAGGTAAATTTCAATTTTAATCAATTATATTTTTCCAGCCATTAAAAAAGGTAACTTTAAAGTGTGCTTTAAAGACATCAACATCATGCAAATAATGGTCATCCTATCGCGCACTTAAGAGGAAGCAGCACCGTTTCGACCAAAAAATTATTCGACAAAACAGAGGTAATGGTAGTAATACAAAAAAAATGAGTAAAGAAATAATTTTAATCGATTAGTGATATTTTAGGGAATGTAATTAGTCTTATGTGTAATTAAGTTTTATCAGTAACAAGTACCGGGAAATTCCTATTTTTCAGCATCATTTTTTATAGAACAATAAATATTGAATGTACATAATTATTTAAAAAACTTGTATTTCAATAAATCCTTTTATTTTAAATAATTTCTGGAAAATTTCGTGGCTTCCTTCATAAGAATTACATCTATAAAAAGCACATCCCTTTTTTTAAACAATCCAAATGTAACCACATGGTATGCGAATAATTCATAACACAACCATTTTCCTGGTCAATTACTAATAGAATTATTGTTTTAAAAATAAATTTCCAATTATAATTATCATATCTTATAAAATCGTATATGGTTGTAAAGGTGATACTGATCTGGAATTAAAATTTAACTACCTTATGAATAATAATTATGAATTATGTATTATGATCGATGGTAGAAAATAGTATTTCGTAAAATTAAATATCACAAACAAATCAAAATTGCCTAACTTCACTTATGTCATCCTCAGAAATATACTAACTATTTTATAATTACGACTATGGAAAAATCAAAATCTCAGAGAGGAAAAAACGAAATCAAAAATTTTATTTGACAGAAAAGCAATCACGCTCAAATTTGGTTATGGTGATCGGTTGCATTCGGTCTTTGCAATTGTTTTATAATAAAAGAAATTAAGGTTTAATATAATGTATAATGTTAAGTGTAATGTAAGTTGTTTTAATATTTACTATGTGAATTTGTTGAATTGTATTGAATTGTGAATTGAATGCTAATGCATGGATTTAGTTGTTAAGAATTTATAGAAAATGCATAGATTGTATAGGATTTGTAGAATATTGATGTGTGTTAATATTTAGGTGTAATTGTATTGTATGTTGATATGTCGAAAGTATGTAATAGGTGTTTGTAATGTATTTGATTAAATTATTATATATGAGATTGTCTTTTATTTTATTAAATCATCTTTAAAATTATAAAATTAATTCTTAAATTAATTTTATAATTTATTTACGCTAATTAGTCTCTCAAACTATCACCACCATGTATCGGGTCATGTATCGGCTATGCACTTCCATAGTAAGCGACACTTATTAGCGAGATGATTATTTTACGAAGATTTATAAAAAGTCGATGTCAGTATTCAGTCGACTTATGGTGGAATGCACCAGTGTTAGTAAGTGTTTATTTTTGTAGAAGTTATTCTTACTTTAACTCTCTAGCTTTTGCCTTAGCTAAACGGATAGTTACATCCACATCCAACAATCCCACGGTATAGCAGAATAGGCTACACGTGTACATGTCCGGAAACATAATCAATAAATATTAATATTAATATATTTTATAATCAATACAAAATAACATAATTTAACATACTATGTATTTTATATCAATAAAAATTGATATAAAAAATAATATTAATCAGCAGATATTCTATTTCATATTTTGTATAAAACATTTATTTAATGTAAACAGAATTAAGATAAATTGTATTTATAACATAAACACTAAGAATTGTGCATTCAGCACAATTCACTACATTTCATATTTTATACATTTATTAATTCATTCCGTTCTCAGAGTTTGTACAATAAAATTTTAAAATAGAAGACAAACAAAAAAATATATACTTACTTACAGTGAGACATTGGTCGTTCCCAAAATAAACCCACAACATATATAATTATATAATAATTGTACAACATATAATTGGCGCAGTTGAAAAAGTGTAAAATCAGTGTAAATAAGTAAAAATAAATCGATAAATATTCGTATCGATAATAATAATAAAAGTGAAAGTTAAAAGAAATTTAAAAGTTCCAAAAAATAAATAAAATTACTAAACAAAAACATTAACTAAATATAAAAGTGACTGATCACCACGAAATATGAAGTTGATTATAATTTTCATGTAAGTAATTTTCTATTCCTTTCATTAAATTTAAAAAAAAAAAAGTGTAATAAAATTCTGGGAAAAGTGGAATCCGACATTAGATTAAAGTCGTTAAAACTAGGCGTAGTATTTATTTTTTAAATTTTGACGCGTTTATAAATTAAAATTTAAAATTTATATAGGCCTGCGAAAAGCAGAATCACCTATTTATAGAGCGGTAAGAAAATTACCACCACTCTTAAAATTACCAATTTAATAAATTGGAACTCAAATTCTTTGAATTATTAATTAGTTTTTAAATTAAATGCACGATCCTCTAAAAATTAAATTAGAGTTATGAAAGAATCGTTTGCAAAAACTAAAGAAAAAATCATTATCTAAACGAACAGTGAAAAATATTAGTGAAATTAATAAAATCGAAAATATAATAAATCAGTTAAAAGGAAAATTTGAAATTAAAATTACACAAATAAATCCAAATAAAAACGTATTAACCATGGCACCCACAACAAATTCCTCAAATCAAGAACAATCTAGTGTAGCTAGTGATAATAACAAAAGTGTTGATGAAAGTATCACACCAATTAATAAAGTTGAAGAAGTAGTAAATATATTTAAAGTGAATAGTATTACTAGGGAAATACAAGTTTTTAACGGAAATAGGACTGAAGTTTATTCTTTTATTCAAACTGTGGAAGAAATTTTAAATCATTGCAATTTGATCCAAAATACACAATCTTATCAAATAATTTTAGAAAATATTAGGAACAAAATACAGGGTAAAGCTAATGAATCGTTAATAACGTATAATGTGCCAACAATCTGGCAACAAATAAAAACTCACTTAATCAACAAATACTCTGATACTAGAGACATTGTCACTCTAGAATTAGAATTATTCAGTTTAATTCAGCAAAATTTATCACCACTAGTTTTATATAACAAAATTGTCGCAATTAATGCACTTATCGCAAATCAAATAACAATGCAATATGATGATGAAGAAGTCATCGAAGCATTTCTCTCTACATATAGATACAAATGTCTAAACATTTTAATAAATGGAATTAAAGAACCATTTAAAACCGCACTGTGTGCAAAAGCCCCAGATTCTTTACTTGCTGCGAGCAATATAATTCACAAACAAATTAACGTTCAAAATTTATTAAAATATAAAATTGTTAATTATAATCAATCCTCTAGGTATCAAACTCCTCAATACCAAACTTTTAACACAGGTTTTCAAAGACCTCAATCTCACAATAATTATAGAAAAACACAATTTTTTAATCAAAATCATACTCCACGATTTATGAATCATAATCAAAATCGTTTTCTACAATATAGGAACAATTATCTAAATCAAAATAATTTTTGTTAAAATCAAAATCATTATAAAAGTCCTAACCATCAAAATACTAATCATCAAAATAATAACCATCAAAATAATAATTATCGTAACAATCAAAATAATAAATATTTTAATAATCAAAATAATAACTATCGCAATTTACCGCAAATAAAACAGGAACCAAATAATGGTCCACAAAGAAACTTTCAATCAAATTATAATCTTGATCAAAATATTCCAACAATTACATATCCCCCCGAGGAAAATTTTCCAGTACAAGCCTCGGAACCAAATCTAAATTAAAAAATTTACCATTTATAATTGTTACAATTAATTCACAGCAAATACGTTTATTGATCGACACAGGATCAAACAAAGATTACATAAATCCAGATTTCGTAAAAATTCAAGATATAATCCCAAAAATAAAAATGATAAAATCAATTAATGGTTTTTCCCAAACTGAAGGAAAAACAATTATTAAATTTATTGAATTTCCAATTGCTTTAGAATTCTATATTTTAGATTTAAAAAATCATTTTAATGGACTATTAGGATCCAATGGAATTCAACAATTAAATTCAAATATTTTATACACCGAAAAACTATTAATTAGTGATAATTTTAAAATCCCCTTACTAGATAAAGTAACTTCATGTATTCCACCTAAAATGGTATCGCCACATTCCACAGCATACATTGAAATTCCTGTTACATTACAACAAGGAAATTTTTATTTAACCCCAATAAAAATTAAAAATCATTTGTTTATTCAAGAAGGAATATACTCTACTAAAAATTATAAATCATACGTTGAAATCACAAATATTTCAAACCAACCTCAAGAGTTTTTCTTAATGAAACGACTCAACGTCGAACCACTACAATATGATGTAGTAAATAACATCAATATGGAGGAAATTCCTGTAAATAACAATAATAATTACAACATAGGAGATTGTAATAAACACGATAAGCTACTTATAACAAAATTATTAAATAAATATCATTACCTTTTCTTCAATGAAGAACAAAGTCTCACATGTAGCAACCAAATTCAACATGAAATTAATGTTTCAGATAATAAACCCAGTTTTCAGAGAGCATATAAATGTCCTCATACTCAGAAAGAAGAACTAAATAAACAAATAAATGATTTATTTAATCAAGGTATAATACAAAACAGTATATCCCCATGGTCATCACCAGCATTTCTAGTACCTAAACACACTAAACCAGGAGAACTCGAACAGTTTCGAATGGTTATAGATTTTAGAAAACTAAACGAAAAAACGGTAGAAGATAAATACCCTATACCAAATATAAATGACACTCTTGATAAATTAGGAAAAGCCAAATACTTTTCTGTAATAGATTTACAAGCAGGTTTTCATCAAATAGCTATGGAACCAAATTCTATAGATAAAACTGCATTTTCAACAGAAACCGGGCATTTTGAGTTTACCCGAATGTCTTTTGGTTTAAAAAATGCACCCTCAACATTCCAAAGAGTTATGAATAATATATTAGGTAACTTAATAAGTAAATGTGCAATCGTCTATATGGATGATATTCTTATATACAGTCCAAGTTAGAAGAACACATAAAACATATAGAAATTTTATTCAAAAAGCTAAAGGAATCTAATCTAAAAATAAAAGTGGAAAAATCACATTTTCTACAACAAAAGGTTAAATATTTAACCTGAAAAAACGAAAGTAATTCAAAATTTTCCCATACCCAAAACATACACACAAATTAAATCTTTCTTAGGGTTAATGTCATATTATAGAAGATTTATAAAAGATTTTGCAAAAATAACGAATCCTTTAAATAAATGTCTGAAAAAAGACGTAAAAATTGTTCATAATGAAGAATTTATAAATTGTTTTGAAAAATGCAAAACACTTCTCACATCCAAACCCATACTCCAATACCCAAATTTTGAAAAAGAATTTATACTGACTACCGACGCATCTAATCTTGCATTAGGAGCAGTACTTTCACAAGGTGAAATAGGGAAGGATTTACCCATCGCATATTATTGTATATCTTGTGGATATATATGGTAGGATATAGTGGAATAATATTGTATATATGTTTACTATTGTATAATATATGAATCGGTTGGTGATTGTTAATACTGTATATTTTGGTTGTTATATTAGGAGAAAGTATCTATTAGGGATACTATTAGTTAGTTGGAGAAAGATTTCGGTAGACAAATGCCGCTAGGGGAGTAGGAGCGCTGAAACACTCTTATTACTTCCCTCCTCGCTTTGCCATACGAGGTTCGCTCATCAATGTTTACCGAAATTGGTGCCTTGATGTTAGTAGGATGGTTTGTTAAGGTGTCGATACTCGCTTACCACTGGTGGAAGCTTGGCAGTATCGATGGATAAGGTATACTTACTTATAATGGAATCCTTGTAAATTAGAACACTATTTTAGGTTTATGTACGTATGTTCGATTTATTAATAGACCAATTTTGATGAACTACTTTGTGTGTATTTAGTTTATGCAAATGAACTTAATATATGCTATGAACTTAATTTATGTGGACTATATATATTAGTTTTAGTATGTCAACTTATTTCCTATTTTGCATAAATTTTGGTTTACTTAAAAGTAATTGGGTACAAATATTTACATAATTTACATTTACATTTGGTACAAATATTTTGCATAAAATATTTTGGTTTGCATAATATGATACAAATATTTAGGTTTTTATTAATATTTTGTAATTTGTGTTTTATTTTTAAATTATTATTTAGGTTATTATGATATTGAAACGCGTGTTATTTCGTATATTTTTATGTATAACATTTAGGCGTTTATCATTTATATCTAATGTATATGCATTTATCTACACAGGGGTGTACAACACCTTCCCCCTTTATTAGTGAAATCTTCTTAAGGAAGATTTCGCAGTTATGTTATACATCTGTAAAGTTAGTATCTAAGATATGTATTATCTAAAGTTTACAATATTTTATTGTTTGTTCGTCTTTATCCTTTGAGGTGGCTGACGATTCAGTGTTGTCTTCTGGTTGTATACGGTCTAATCGTTATCCGTATGTCTAATTTTGTAATTTTGGTTTGTGTGCAGGATGGTGTGGTACTGTAGCTATTCTGTGTTTGCGCCCAATTTGTGTTTTATTGTGGCTGCTTCTTGGGTATTGTTTTCGTCATCTTGCAATTGTTGTTGTACGTTGTGGTGGCTATAATCATCATCAAAACGATGAGGCAACGTTTTGTAATATCTTAACCTTGACTGTGAATTATGTTTTATTTCGTCGCGTTGTATTTGTTTATTGTTCGTCTTCATATTACATTATTAGGTTATTAACATTATTTATTATATAATCATATGTTTGTAATTTAAGCTAAAATATTTTTTTTTTTATATGAATTTATTTTGAACTTGAAAAAAAAATAAAAATACATTTTTGTAATTTAAGTTAATATATTTTACTTATATAATTATGTTATTATGTAACTATGTTGACCTTAAGAAAATATGCTATATGTTTTTTGCTTATATCATTTTTTTTGTACTTGACATTGCTTATTTATATGAAAAAATTTTATTTTGAAAAAGATTTTTTTTTGTTTCTTTAATTGCTTAATGCTAAGGTAATGACTTAAAATAAAAAATTTTTTATCTAGGGGATATTTGATTTGTTATAAAATTTTGATACAAAGAATTTATTTTTTGTTTATACTAGGTTTATCTTAACTATGATTTATCTTAATTATGGGTTAGTTTTGTTTTTGTTTTTTAAGGGTTTTTTATTTTTGAAATTTTTAGCCTGTTCTTCTTCGAATGTTAGTATTTGGTTCGCTGAAGAAAAAGCTAATTTTTTGGTATTCGGTAATGATTATGCGTGTAATAATTTTGTTTTGTATTTTAGAAAGATATGCCTAATTTTCACGTATTGTTTTAAAATTTCTATGTTCGGTATGTTTTCAATTGTTTTGCGTGGGGTTGATTGTGTTTCATTTTGTAATTTTGTGTTGTCTTGCGGGATTCTTCTCTTTGAGCTGGTTCTGTCGGCTCTTTCTATGATTGCTTCTGTTATGTTGTTTTGTCGCTCTTTGTTTCGATTTTCATGATAGACTCGTCTTATAATTTTGTCTTTGATTACTGGGGAGTTATCTGCTATTGGATGCTGTTGAACTTCGGATTGTTTGGTTGATGCTGTTTGTTGTTGTTTGATTATGGATATATTTGCGTCTGAGTAGATTGATACCTCGGTTTGTTTTTGATTAATGATTGGTGGTACTGTATTTCCGCTGGTTTTGTAGTTTGAAATGAAACATTGAGTTTCAATTTCGCTCTGTCCATTAACTTGAGAATTCGTTGTTCTCTGTCCGTTAACTTGAGGAAATGGTCTCGTTTGTTTGCGATGTGCGTCGGGGCACTTTGAATTTGTTTGAAGATATGCTAAATTGTTTGAGTGAGCGGCTGAATTCGTATGATTGCTACTTGTATTTGAGTTTTTTGGTTTCTGAGTGTCTGGACTCGTGTTTTTATGTACTAAGTTTGTTGCTTGAGCGGCTTGGCTTGTTTGATTGTTTATTTGATCGTGAGCGTCTGGGCTCGTTGGCTTATATACTAAATTGTTTGGATGAGCGGCTGGGCTCGTATAATTGTATGCAAAATTGTTTGGATGAGCGGCTGGGCTCGTTTGATTGTTTGTTTGATCGTGAGCGTCTGGGCTCGTTGGCTTATATACTAAATTGTTTGGATGAGCGGCTGGGCTCGTTTGATTATTTGCTTGAGTAAATTTGAGGTACATTTCGGGGATAGTACCCATTTGGAGAGAATATCCTGGTTCGATTTTGCGTTGCTTTGATTTTTGGTTTGTTTGCGGTTGATCCGATGACAGTGACTCTCCTATGACTGGTCGGATCCGTTGGAGTTTCCCTGGTTCTTGTATTGTTCTGGTAGAATATGATGCTGTGTTTGCTGATTGTTTATCGTGTTGATCCTCATGTTACTGAATTTGTTTATTATCGTTCCTGTATCGTCTGGTGAGGGTGGTGTGTTATGATTTGCTGGTTGTTGTGTGTTTCTGCTGAAGAACTTACTACGGCATTCATCAAATGTGTGTCCTGTAGTTGTCTTGCAGTGGGAACAGTATTTTTGTGAGTTGAGTCGGTTTCTGTTGTATTGTTGAGGATATGCTTGTTGTGGTGGAGAATTGAAGTTCCTGCTTTGCTGATTGTCGGGATGATTTTGTGTGTATGGTGGATAGTTTTGGTTCATTCGAGGAGAATATTGTTTGATGAAGGGTTCTTGATGTGTTGGGTATGTATTCTGGATTTGGTTTCTTTGGAATTGTGGTGGGTTGTATAGTTGTGTTCTTGTTGTGTCCCTTCTTTGTCTTTCTTGGTTCATTCGTGTACGGCATATGTTCCATGTGTGCCCTGGTCGTTGGCAGTAGTTGCATGTTATTGGTATTCTGGTGTAGTTGTTTCTTTGTGAATTCATTAATGGTTGGTTGAGTGTTCTTGTTTCTTGGATTGTTTGGTTTGTTGGTGTTCCTGTCGTTAGAGTCAGTAGTTTTTCGATTGTTTCTGTTTCACTTATGATTTCGTCTATGTTGTTCGCGTTTATGGTTGCGATCTTTTCTTTCAGTATGGTATTGTTTAATCCACATTTGAACGCTTGTACGGATGTTGTATTGAGATGTTTAGAGTACGTTGCGTCGATGTTTGTTAGGAGGTTGTACTTGGTTTTATATCCTACTTTGTATTGTTCAAGTGCCTCTATTAGTCTGTAACCATAATTCCTAATTGTTTCACCGTATGATTGATGCTTTGTGGTGATCCTCCTTTCTAGCTCTTCTAGTGAGTACGTTTTTGAATAAATATTGTTTAGTATGTCCCGTAGTGCCTGGTAATTTTCTATACTTCTATGCACGATCCTGGTATATGCATCGCCTGTCAGTCTTAGTTTTATCAAGCGGTCGAAGGTTTTCTTTTCTTCATTGGTGGTTAGTGTTTCGTATATGCTATCCGCGGTACCTAAAAATCGTATTAGGTCTTTTGTTCTGTTAGAGTTCTCTCCGCTGAATTCTGGTACGAAACTGGCGATGCTTTGTTGAATTTGCTGTTGATTCATTTTGATTGTTTGTTTTGTAGTGGTTGGTTGCTTGTTGGCTACGTTTGTCGGTTGTGGTTTTTGTGGGATTTGGGTTATAGGGGTGGTTGGTGTTTCGTCGTTAAAAATGTCGTCTGTGAGTTCAATCTTTATCGGCTGAGGGACTTGTGTGTTCTTGTTTAGTCGTGCAGTCTTGCTGCGTGTGGTGTATATTGGTGTTTCGTTGACCTGTTTAGTTGGGGATCGCGATGTCAAATTGGATTTTGAGGAGAATGGTGAACTGTCTTGCATGGAGGTTTTGTTTGCCTAATTGTAACTTAAACTATTTCGCCACAGGTGCGAATTCTACAGCGCCAATATTGTATATCTTGTGGATATATATGGTAGGATATAGTGGAATAATATTGTATATATGTTTACTATTGTATAATATATGAATCGGTTGGTGATTGTTAATACTGTATATTTTGGTTGTTATATTAGGAGAAAGTATCTATTAGGGATACTATTAGTTAGTTGGAGAAAGATTTCGGTAGACAAATGCCGCTAGGGGAGTAGGAGCGCTGAAACACTCTTATTACTTCCCTCCTCGCTTTGCCATACGAGGTTCGCTCATCAATGTTTACCGAAATTGGTGCCTTGATGTTAGTAGGATGGTTTGTTAAGGTGTCGATACTCGCTTACCACTGGTGGGAGCTTGGCAGTATCGATGGATAAGGTATACTTACTTATAATGGAATCCTTGTAAATTAGAACACTATTTTAGGTTTATGTACGTATGTTCGATTTATTAATAGACCAATTTTGATGAACTACTTTGTGTGTATTTAGTTTATGCGAATGAACTTAATATATGCTATGAACTTAATTTATGTGGACTATATATATTAGTTTTAGTATGTCAACTTATTTCCTATTTTGCATAAATTTTGGTTTACTTAAAAGTAATTGGGTACAAATATTTACATAATTTACATATACATTTGGTACAAATATTTTGCATAAAATATTTTGGTTTGCATAATATGATACAAATATTTAGGTTTTTATTAATATTTTGTAATTTGTGTTTTATTTTTAAATTATTATTTAGGTTATTATGATATTGAAACGAGTGTTATTTCGTATATTTTTATGTATAACATTTAGGCGTTTATCATTTATAACTAATGTATATGCATTTATCTACACAGGGGTGTACAACAATATGCATCGCGAACATTAAATAAAGCTGAAATACATTATAGTACAATCGATAACGAATGTCTAGCTATAATTTGGGCAATTAAGTATTTTAGACAATACCTATACGGTACAAAATTTAAAATAGTAACGGACCATAAACCACTAACATATCTATTTAGTATAAAAGATCCAACATCAAAAATGATGAGATGGAAAATGGATCTAGAAAATTACAATTTTGAAATAATTTACAAAAAAGGGACAGCAAATACAAATGCTGATTGTCTCTCTCGAATAACATTTACTGATATTAACAATTTAAATAATAAAAACAAAGAATTTGAGCTAGTTAGTAAGGAAAATAAAAATGAATTAATAATAAATACCCTTTCGACACAAGAAAATGCGAATGAGGATAATAATGAATTAAATAATATAGATATAGGCCAAATAAATAAAGAAAAAATAAAGAAATACAGTATACAAGAAACAAATAAATGTATAAACTCTTTTCCAAACCAATTATGGATTATAGTCGACGATAACCATAAGGAAATTAAGGAAACATTAACAATTATACATGAATCATATAAAAGAATTAAAATTAGAAAAAATAAGTATGATAAGAATGATATAATAAATATATTCACTAAATATTTAAAATCAAAAAAAGTAACAGTGCTCTATTGTACTGATGAAAATTTTAAGTTAATCAATAAAATTTTCGAAGAAAATTTTAAGGAATCAAATTTAAAAATAATTCGTTCTAAAAAATTAAAATAGATTTATCAGACGATATAAAAAAAACAGAAGTCATAATTAAAACACATAATAATGGACATCGTGGTATTAATGAAAATCTTGCACAAATTTATCGAAAATATTATTTTCCTTTAATGAAGGAAACAATTACAAATTATATCTCGCAATGTGAAATATGCAATTTAAATAAATATGATAGAAAAAGTAACAATATCAAATTTCAAGAAACAGTTTCACCAAATTCCCCTTTAGATATATGGCATATGGACACATTTTCTATGAAAGGTCATATCTTTTTAACTATCATTGATAAATTTTCAAAATACGCAATGATGGAATTCCTGAAAGATAGAACAACCTCAACAATAATTGAAACTCTCAAACAAATATTCTCTCGTGAGGGTATACCAAAACAAATTGTATTCGATAACGCAGGAGAATTTACCTCAAACAAAATCAAAGAATTTTTTTCCATATTTAACATTGAAACACTTGTTACAACAGCAAAATCCTCAACAGGAAACAGTCCTATCGAACGTTTTCATTCCACAATTACGGAAATTAGCCGTATAATATTTTACGAAAACAAACAAATGCAAATTATACCATTATTAAATAAATCTCTTTTAATTTATAATAATTCAATTCATTCGTCAATAGGAGTTAAACCATTCGAATTACACCGCGGTTATCAATTATTAAACAATCTACCCGATATAAACAACGTTCCAACTTCAGAATACCTGAAAGAAATCAGAGATAAATATGATTCAATTAAAAATATTATTAGGGAATTTAGTTTTAAGAATAAAAATAAAATATTAAATAGAATAAATAAGGATAGAATAGATCCCCAAACTTTAGAAAAAGATGATATTATATATGAAAAAACAACTACCAGGGATAAGTTAAAACCATTAAACATTAAACATATAGTACTACAAGATAACGGAATAACCGTTACAACCAATAAAAGAAAGGTACACAAAAGTAAAATTAAAAATTAATAATATCATTCCAGGTTACCAATTTGTATCCTGTCACAATCAATTGAAATATTTGACATGATAAACAATAAAGGATTAATAACACTCAAAATAGCCGATGCTAGGATAATAACATCATATAAAAAACTTATCCATTTAGTAGAATTACAAGACCTCAATCAAAATTAGAAAATATTAAAATTTCAATAAATTGGTTAGAAGATTTCATATGAATACATAATGACATTCCAAAAACCATAATAAATATAGCAAAACAAAAATACATACAACTTGAAAAAGATTTAAACTCAATATTACCAATAACATTAAATAGACCTAAACGAGGAATATTTAACCCTTTAGGCACGTTTATTAAAAGTATAACAGGAAATCTAGACAATAACGATTTCGTTTATTTAGAAAACGCAATAATAAAACTAGACAATGATTCATATACAATACACACAAAATTTCAGGAGCAAATAAAATTAAATCAAGACATGATAAACAGATTTGAAAACATTACACAATTTATAGACAAAGCCATAGCAATGAGACATAATATAGCAATAGACTCACAAAAAACAAATTTATCAGTATGGATAAACCATAAACTACAAGACTACGGATTAACATTAGACTTTAATATAAACTTAATAAAAGACCAAATTAACAAAATACATGAGATAATTACATTCGCTAAAATAAATGTTATCTCAACACACATATTAGACAATCACGAGCTATATGACATAAATCAACATCTAATTAATAATTCAATTAATTTAATATCGGAAGAACAAATTTATTCATTATTAGAAATACAAGCTTATTACAACGATACAAATCTAATTATTATAATCCAAGTACCAGAATTTTATAAAGAATCACTAACATATTACCACATAAAACCCATACCAATCCAAAATAATCAATTAATAAAAATAAATACTAATCAAATTATCCTTAATCCGAAAACCTATATGGAAATTATCAAACCATGTTTTATAATTGAACAAATATATTTTTGTCACAAACAAATTTTAATAAAAAATCCAAATTTATGTATACCAAACATGATTTATCATAACGAGACAACATGTGAATCGAAGGAAATCCAACAAACGGATGAAATCGATTATTTACAACCAGGATATTTATACCTATCAACCAAGAATGGAACAAATATTTTATCAACGTGTAAAAACGCACCTAAACAAATACTAGGGCGAAAATTAATAAAATTTGAAAACTGTACAATTATAATTAATAATAACATATATTCAGATGACGTAAAAATAAGAAAACATAAAATAAACATCATTCAACCAATGGATAATATTAACGTAACAACAATAATGGAAGAGTACATCGATTTACCAGAACTAAAACAACATCATTTCAAAAACCTGAACAAATTGAAAGACTTTGAAAGCATACAATCAGCACAGCGAAATTATGCAGAACAAGTTGAACGAAACCTACGAATAACATACTACTCATTTTCATTCAGCATCATTGTCATAATTCCAGTACTCGCATTAATCATTTATTATACTTGCAGAAGCAACGTATTTTTCAAATCTTTATCCAGAAAAATAGTAACCAATCTCGAGGACGAGATCGAACTTAAGGAGGCAGGAGTTACATCCACATCCAACAATCCCACGGTATAGCAGAATAGGCTACACGTGTACATGTCCGGAAACATAATCAATAAATATTAATATTAATATATTTTATAATCAATACAAAATAACATAATTTAACATACTATGTATTTTATATCAATAAAAATTGATATAAAAAATAATATTAATCAGCAGATATTCTATTTCATATTTTGTATAAAACATTTATTTAATGTAAACAGAATTAAGATAAATTGTATTTATAACATAAACACTAAGAATTGTGCATTCAGCACAATTCACTACATTTCATATTTTATACATTTATTAATTCATTCCGTTCTCAGAGTTTGTACAATAAAGTTTTAAAATAAAAGACAAACAAAAAAATATATACTTACTTACAGTGAGACATTGGTCGTTCCCAAAATAAACCCACAACATATAATTGTATAATAATTGTACAACATATAATTGGATATCCTGCTTCGGTTTAATCCGGCGAGTGTAAGAGTATATATAGTTTTTTTTTTAAAAGTATACTTACGGCTTATTTGTTTTATCCTTCACTTTTCTAATAAGAAAATTAGTTTAATTTTAAATTAAAGATTTTGTATTTCAGGATATAATAATTTTAATGTTATAAAATATGTTATTGTTACTTAGAATAACTACAATAAAAAGATGTGTTACTAGTATAAAATTGACTACAATAAAGTTATGTGTTACTTGTAAAATTTTTACTACAATAAAGATGATCAGTAATAAAAACGCAAGGTTTTTATACCTATTTTTGGGGGAGGAGACTAAGAGTTTGATATTCGTTTTTCTTTTTTTGTTTCTTTGTGATTCGTTTATTTTTATTTTTATTATTTTCTATACCTATTCCCTTTGTCTCCTTTACAATGCATGGGATTTTGTCGGTTTATACTATAGTGTAATAAATTTCTTATTTTATGGATCTCTTTATTTTTTATTTTTCCTTTTTATTTTATTTGATAACGATCTCTGTTTTTTCTTCGGTCTATTTTATGATTGTTTTGATATTCCTTTTTTAAGGGTTATCTACTTTATTTTTTATGTGATCTTTTTACTAATAGTTCTGTTTCTATATAATAATTTTATTTTTAGTGTTTCGGGATAAGATATTCTTTTTTTTATAAATTTACTTTTTAGGATGTGATGGTTTTTGTAATAAATTTTAATTTGGCTTGGTATTTTGGTTCTATATTTATTTTAAAATTGTGACAAGATTTTTAAGTAATTTAATATATGTTTTTAGGAGATCCTTATTTTAAAGATTTTCTATTTTGATTTTAATTAACTATACTTGATTTTTTATTCTTAAGGATGTAATAATTTTAAGCTAATTTATGTTTCCTAAGCGATTTTTTATTTTTAACGACTTTATTTTTATTTGAATTTATTTCTTAGTAAATTAACTATGTCGTAAATCTAAAACACAACATAGGCTGGCCCTCAAGGAAGAAATTTTGTGGGGTTTTGAAGAAAGCCCAGAAAATTTCTTTAGGTATATGTATGTTAAACATATGTTATTTATCTTTCTTAAATTCTATTGTTAGTTTTTTGTATTTTATCTATAGTTACAATCGGAGTTTTTTGTGGCGTGTGCTGGTTTTTGTTTTTCATCTCCTTGTTTTCGGCGTCTTTTGTTGTTTGTCCTCGGGTTGTTGTACCGTTTTGTTTCCTCTTTGTGTTGTTGTTTTGGTGATCGTCCTCAGGTCGTTGTACTTGTTGAGTTTTAGTTCTTGTTTTGTTTTGGTTTCTCAGTTGTATTATTGTAATATACGTTGTGATTTTTATCTTATTTGTTTTGTTTTTGTGGTGCCGCTTATTTTATGGTTTTATGTTGTTTTTTTTTTTTTTTTTAGTAATTAGGTGTGAACAGTTATATTTGTTTATTAGTGTGTCCCTTTTTTTTTTGACTGTTGGTAGGGTTATTTTTACCGAATTTGTTTTTTGTGTGCTTATTATTTTGTTATTATTAGCGGTATTATCTTTGTTGTTTTTATTTTTGTTGTATCTGGCTAGATTTTATTTATGATTTTATTATTATCTTGTATTATTTTCTTGTTGTTATTTGCTTTTGGCTAGCAGTTTTGTTTATGTGTTAAGATTTTTAATTTTTTGTTGTTGTTTTCATTTTATTGTTTTATTATTGTTCTTATTATTTTATTTTATGTACTTTGCGACTGTTGATCGAGGCTTGTTAGTGTGATTATCTGGTTTTCCCTTTTTTCTTCTCATGGTTGGTTTACTCTTGTCTTCTGCTGGAGTTCCTTTGGTTTGCCTTACTGTGGTTTTCTCATGTTTTTTTTTTTTTTTTTTTTTATTGTAACTGTTTTCGTACGTAATTATTATCTTAATTCTAGTTTTTAGTGCTTAAATCTATTGAGGGTTTCTTTTTAATCTTATGGTTTTAGGTAACTTTAATTTTATTTTACTGTAATTTTTTTTTTTTTTTTTTTTTTGTAAATCATTTTTATTGAAATTAGTGATTTTAGCTTTATATGTTTGTTTTTAAGAAAATTGATTTGAGAAAAGAAAATTTTGTTGGGTTAATTGTTATTGGTTAGTGTCTTAGTGGTCTGGTCTTTTTTCTTCTTATGTTTGTTAGGTTAAATTGTTATATTGTCTTTTAAGAAGGAAAAAGTTAGATGAGTAAATTTTCATCTTATGTATTTATACTATTTTGGTGTTAGTTTTTGGTGTGTTAGAGTTTGTTGGTTCTTTGTTGTCGTCGGTTTTTTGCACTGTTAGTTCGGTTAGTTCTACTTGGTTAGTTTCTTTGTCTGTTGCTTTCTTTTTCATGTATTGTGTATATTTTCTTTTTGCTACTATGGTGGCGATTGTTAGGAGCGTTACTGTTATGATTGTGGTTGTTATCTGTTTGTGTTGGTGTGTTGTCTTTTCTGTTTCGTTGATTGAGTCTATGATGTGTTCTTGTTCTGTTATTTTTTGGTTTTCTGTTATAAATTTCGTGTTGTGGTTTATGTGATCGTTTATTTTTATGATTGCTGTTTCTTTTTCGTTAATTAAAAATTTTAAATCTGTTTTGCATTATAAATTTAATTTAATTTTATATTTAATTTTTTTTTTTTATTTTTATTTTTATATTTAATTTAATTTTTATCTAAATTAAAAATTTTAAATCTGTTTTGCATTATAAATTTAATTTAATTTTATTTTTAATTTTTTTTTTTTATTTTTTTTTTTATATTTAATTTAATTTTTATCTAAATTAAAAATTTTAAATCTGTTTTGCATTATAAATTTAATTTAATTTTATTTTTAATTTTTTTTTTTTTTTATTTTTTTTATATTTAATTTAATTTTTATCTAAATTAAAAAATTTAAATCTGTTTTTATCTAAATCATAGACGTTACACCAATTTTTTATTGAAAAATTGACAACAATGTTGCATTGCGATATTCTTAAACACATTTTTCTCTCTAAAATATTACGCGCCAACTTATAAAAATAGATTTAAAGAACATGATTCATAGAAAACGAAAATACATATCAACGACACACCTTTTTTTTTCGTATGCAAAATGAAATTCTTAATATGTTGTTGCTACAGTGCGATATTCCTCAATATATATATATCAAAGGTATACATATACACATTTTTTTTTCATTTGCAAAATAAAATTTCTTAGCAATGTTACGCCGCGATATTCCTTACTACCTCACCCGCATACATTTCAGTTTTAATGGATATATTTTTCTCTCTATAAGACTACATTTTTAAGTTCATACCAGGTATTAGACACCGACCCTAACAAAAGGGCCTAAATACTATCAATTATTCGAGATTATTTGAGCGAAAGAGCGGCGAACCCAAATTGCGCAAAGCAGCTATGTGCTTTCTAAAATTAAAAAATGCGCCATCCCCCGATGAACAATGGACGATGCCCCACTGTCTAATTTCTAATATTGGATATGTGATAGTTAATTTTAAGAATTGTTCATTAGCGAACGTTCAAAGCTAAGGGATAAATAAAAACAATATACTTTAAATTATTGTAAGAAATTATTTATTGTTAAATTAGTATAAAACATTTTCTTTTAGGGCTTAAGGCTTTGTTACACGTATTTTTTTATAGCCATACGGTAAGGAGTTATAATCAGCCGAAAAACACCTCTTCATACTCGTAGCCCTGTAGTTCTTCACCTCTGTTGTGCTGATTACATCATGCTGTTTTGTACGTCTGATGTTACGAGTAACAACAGGTATCGGATTGTTTTCTCCGATAATCGACTCTCTCATCGAAGACAAACTGATCAGGCGCGATGTCTCGTAGTTTAGGCAGAAGCCTTTGACCTTACACTTTCCAACCTTTTTATTTTTTGCAGTCGAAAAAACTTCAAACCCATAGTTTTTGGGTCCTCCCGATATGAATTCAGTAATATAGCTGCCCGGACCATATTCACCTTCCAGCTCATCTGTCATATCTCCCAGAAATGAGCCTGTAGGGGGATCGTATTCACCCTCAATCGCAATGTAAATAATCGGTGTCGTAATAGAGAACACGTTCTTGTAGCTCCTCCAGATAACTGTAAAGCTTAAGCCGCGCATGCGCTGTGGTATAGGCAGCCATACAGACATTCACGGTTGACAACACATCAGCAGCTTCCTCCTTGTACTCCCAATTAACAACCATCACCACTTCGTTTACAAACTGCAAATTGTTAATTTTTATCGAGCTATTTGAGGTAAGGTCGTGCATCTCTTTAGGGTTCCTTATAATGGTGGTTTTCTGCTGATTTTCCCTTTGTCCAAACTTTCCCCAAAAACTGTTCAACATCAGTTTGGACGTAGACCTTAAACCTGCGTTCTTTACGATCAGTTTTTCTTCCAGCTTTACTCCTTCACGTGTCATATAATTTTTGATGTAATCGTCTTTCTGTACCTGACTTTTGCAGTCTGAAGGCCATCCCGAAGCTTGTTGCTTGATTTTGAGAAATTTATTGATAAACAGGGTAAACAAACCGTCTGTTTTATCTCCGTGTTGAACGGTTTTGTAACGCCAGATTTCATAAATATTGAGTATTATGTAACCTTTCTTGTCTCCGACGAGTATCTCGGGATGTCCAACAGGGTATTTTTGGTATTTGCAGACCCACGGATAAAGTGAACACACGTCTATATATTTAATTTTCTCATTATCCCTTGGTTTATAATACGTCCTAGTATTTCCCGTGCGACCACCGTAAAAAGCGTCCCTTGGATTGAGTGGTGCATTAACCAACATCGGATGGTTGTCACTAACTGTTGACTTATAATCACATTGCCACATCTCGATAACCTCATAACCCAATTTACGCAGTTTATTCGTTTTTTCTGTGGTCCGCTTTCGTCGGGCATTCAGGGTATCCTTTTTATCCTCATGTAATGCTTTATCACGATTCAGATGTAAGCATTCGTGTCCATGGTAGTAACAGCCATGAAACTCAAATACCTGCTGAGTACCTTCCGCAAATCCATCGACTTTCATTCCGCTTATTAGTACCTCTCGACCATTGAAGGCATGGTTTATTTTAATTTTTCGTCTGTCCTCCTCCTCGATCAGCCATTTTAATGCCACCTTGGATTGTATATCCACATTACGGTATCCCTTTTTCGGTATAATGCCAATTGTTGAGGGTGCCAAGAAGTTTCTTCGAAAAGCCAGATTGCATGTTGATGCTATCGTAGTGGCCTCTGTGAAAGGACATACGTTGCACTCCTCAAGCATATTTTTTCTGAACTTCAAACAAGCTTGAGTAAGTATCCGTACGTCCGACACGCAGTACGATAAAAACTCTTCCTCAAAACTGAATACACAGTTTTTCTGCTCCTTATACCAGCCCATGAAGTTGTTTCGGCAGCCATGTTTTTTGCAGCTCTCATCACAGTCCTCACAAGCCTTCATGGTATCGGGTGAGTAAAATTCTGTGGCCGGTATACTTCCAACATATTTTGCATTGTTCAAGGTGTTAAATAAGTGAGGGAAATAACCCTTTTTGAAATCCGGTGGTAAATCAAACGCTGCTGGTAGTGCAGCTAGAGCCATCGGGAAATAATTCAGACTATCGATGAATCTCACTCGATCGATTTCCAAAAGTAATATTTTTGAACCTCGCATGATAAGTTCTGGTTTATGCGAGGTTTTTTCCAATAAATACTTCAGAATAAATTGGTGATCGAAAGCCTGTCCATTGTGAGCGATAACTACTACTTTTTTGAATGTATTGCGTATGTTAAGCACATACTTCATAAATTCATCAATAATATGCAAAATCTCTGTTGCAGTCCGAACACAGTTTTCTAAGGTCTGAAGTGCACTTTGGTTTTACTAAACAGGCAGGGCAGGCACTCTTGCATTTATGTCCTGTCTTAGCATCGTAAGGAACATGGCAATCTTCACAATAATATCGACACACAAATGCAGATGTGAACGATGTTATTACACTGTAATGATTATCATGGTGTAATAAATTTATTTTTGTTACTGTCTGCGGTCCTTCATAGATCAACTCCCTTCCTTTTGCTCCCGCCGAGTATACGCAAAGCTGATACCTTGATAGGTACTGTTGGAATTTTTTAACCTCCTCAATACCACAGCCCTCTTCTGGTACCACAACACCGGACTTCTTTAGTAAGTTCTGCGTTTTTATATCCTGATGTTTACCAATATTACGTCTAATAACATTTTGCTCCTGCCTGGTTCCATTTTTTGCGTAAACGCGTCCAACAACGATTGCTCGTGGTAGACACAAGTTATCTTTGTTGTCTATACAGATAATCCCATGTCTACCTTTCCATTCTTCTGGATAGTTGTTGTACGCAAAAGTTCTGTTTCGGCCTTGTCCAACGGGCATTTTTAGCTGAGTGAGCACTAACTCAAAACTATTTGTGTTGAGACCTTCTGCGTTACTCTGGAACACGCTGCTTAGTAGGTCCCAGACATCTTCAAAGGTTAGATCTTTCGCCGGTCTGAAGCTCAACCATGCTGCATTTTTAAATTTGTCCGATTTAAACTCCAGACCAATTTTATCACTTGCCTCCACGTTTTGAGTAATGTGGCTGATCACCCCCTCTACGGCGCCTCGTATCCACTCAACAGGATTGATTGCATCAATAGGTAGTTCGTCTATTTTAAACGTCACCTCACGACGTGCAATTTTGTACCGCTTATTAAGTTTTGTTGTATCGGAAATTATAACATATGAGTGATTACTCGCCGCGGAACTTTGATCATCCTGATATCGCTGAATTAATTGTTTTTTAAACATTTTTACTTTTTAAAATAACTCGTACAATTTAAAGAGTTTACGTGGACAGGTTTACTGTACTATTGATTGTCTAGGCCGCAGGTCAGGGTTTATATACACATTTTATTAGCCATAAAACAACAACAACAACACATAAAGATCGTATAACCATTAGCTCAACCCCTTTCCTTTTGCTTCCGAACAACAACAACAAATAAATAAGTAAATGTTGAATAAATTAAAATGTTACTAGTGAAATGACCAATATAGTGAACATGTTTGATCTTGAATTTTATATATTACGTGTTTATGAAAGATGATTGTTGCATAAATTATTATTATTATGACATCATTGTATAATTGTTTACATTTTTAAAAAAAAAGCTAAAAGCATGAAACATCAACAACTTTATACACACAGTTAAAATCATATGTGTATAAAATGATGAATAAATTAAACTGTTACTAGTGAATTGTCCTGAGACAGGTCGTGTTTACGCTAAAGGCCTTCATTTACGATCAAGGTTATTGAGTAAATCGTGACGTTTACGCTAAAGGTTATTGAGATAGATCTTCTCATTTACGAGCAAGGTCTTTGAGGTATGACCACCGCCATAATTATTCTATTCCGTATTAGAATTTACGCTGAATAAATTAAAATGTTACTAGTGAAATGACCAATATAGTGAACATGTTTGATCTTGAATTTTATATATTACGTGTTTACGAAAGATGATTGTTGCATAAATTATTATTATTATTATGACACATGATTATTATGTTGCGTCATCTACCAAGGTCGTGTTTACGCTAAAGGTCATGTTTACGAGCAAGGTCGTTGAGTATTCGTGTGACGTTTACGCTAAAGGTCATTGAGGTAGATCGTGTCGTTTACGCTCAAACTAATTAATGAGAAACAAGAAACAACAACAGTGTTATACAACTCAGCTAAAATCCTATGTGTATATAAAGATGACCAATATAGTGAACATGTTTGATCTTGAATTTTATATTATATTACGTGTTTACAAAAATTATTATTTTGCATTATTACGAAATTATTATTTTGCATAAATTATTATTATTGTATGAGTGTTTACGTTTTTAAAATTGAAAACAAGAAACAACAACAACAATTTTATACACACGTATTTTGTTGATTATTAATACAGACCGCCACCTAAATGACTATCTATTTTGAATAATTAAATTGTTTAGAAGAATTTACAGTCTATCATGTGAAACGAAAAACTTAATTCATACGATATATGCGCGCAAAGATTGAAATATCGAACCCTAACTATATTTATTATTTCCATATAAAAATATGTCGTACACGGTGCACACCTGTTAACATACCTTTAGGCGGAAAATAATATATATATATAGACCGAGTACTAACAGTAATCTATCTTAGGGGGGTAATAGTTTGTTTATATACCATAAATAGTCATAGTAATTTATCACACGTTGGTGGTGTGATGGTAAGACGCTTGCTTTTCATGTCGCGGACCCGAGTTCGATTCCACACGCTGATTTACTACGAGCAAGGTCGTTGGAGGTATGTCGTGACGTATACGCAAGGTCGTTGAGGTAGGTCGTGTCGTTTACGCTCAAGGCCACATTTACGCTCAAGGTCACATTTACGCTCAAGGTCATATTTACACATGTCATATGACCTTGGACCCAGGTGGCGCGACTACTACTGGTGTGCGTCTGGGCATTTTAAATTTGTTTGATTGTAATTTTGATTTTGATTATGAGCGTCTTGTAGGCTCTGTAAATTTGTTTGCTTATGAACTAAATTGTGAGGATCAATTTCACTCTGTCGATTAACTTGAGAACTCGTTGTTCTCTGTCGGTTAATTTGAGGAATTGATCTCTCTTGTGTGTGTTGTGCGTCTGGGCACTTTAGAATTGTTTGATTATGATAATTGTTTTGATTATGATTATGAGCGTCTTGTAGGCTCTGCAAATTTGTTTGCTTATGAACTAAAGTGTGAGGATCAATTTCACTCTGTCGATTAACTTGAGAACTCGTTGTTCTCTGTCGGTTAATTTGAGGAATTGATCTCTCTTCTAAGTTTTGTGCGGCTGGGCACTTTGGATATGTTTGATTGCAATAATGATTATGAGCGTCTTGTAGGCTCTGTGAACTTGTTTGCTTATAAACTAAATTGTGAGGGTCAATTTCACTCTGTCGATTAACTTGAGAACTCGCTGTTCTCGGTCGGTTAATTTGAGGAATTGATCTCTCTGGTATGTGTTGTGCGTCTGTGCACTTTGGATTTGTTTGGTTATGATAAATGTTTTTCTTAAAATTATGAGCGTCTTGTAGGCTCTGTAAATTTGTTTGCTTATATACTAGGTTGTGAGGATCAATTTCACTCTGTCGATTAGCTTGAGAACTTGTTGTTCTCTGTCGGTTAATTTGAGGAATTGATCTCTCTTCTATGTGTTGTGCGTCTGTGCACTTTGGATTTGTTTGGTTATGATAAATGTTTTTCTTAAAATTATGAGCGTCTTGTAGGCTCTGTAAATTTGTTTGCTTATATACTAGGTTGTGAGGATCAATTTCACTCTGTCGATTAACTTGAGAACTCGTTGTTCTCTGTCGGTTAATTTGAGGAATTGATCTCTCTTGTATGTGTTGTGCGTCTGTGCACTTTGGATTAGTTTGGTTATGATATATAATTTGGGTGTCTTGTTGGTTTGGTGTGGTATTTTCGTTATCTAATATTAAATATGGTTGTGGTATTTCACCCATTTGGAGAGAGTTTACGTGTGTTGTTTCTTCACACGGATCTTTATTGTAGTTTGTTTTGGGATCCAACGGCAACAGCTCTCCTACTGCTGGTTGGATCCAGGGTCGTTTCCCTGATTGTTTTTTATTGTATTTTGGTTTTCATGCGATTGTGGGTATGTCATGCTAATTCTCATTTTTTTAAACTGTTCTTCTAATCCGGTTGTTCTCTGTGGTTGTTGGTTTCGATTTTGTTGTCCTAGGAACTTATTTCTACACTCTTCAAATGTGTGACTTCGTGTTTGTTTACAGTGCGAACAATAATTGGGAGCTGTGTTTTGGTATGGTACCGGTTTGTATGTAGTGAAGTTTGGTTGTTGTTGGTTTGTTGTATTGTAGCTTTGATACCTTGGCCTATAATTATTAGGATTTCTTGTATCGTTTATTGGTTGCTTATAGTTCGTAAATTGTGGTTGATATTGATTATTATTTTGCGGTCTGTGTTGAGATGGTTGATGTTGTGGATTTCTGTTTTCCATGTTTATTCTGGTGTGGCAAGAATTCCATGAATGGCCAATTTTTCTGCAGTAGTTGCATGATGGTGGATTCATCTGTTCTGTTCTATTTTGGTAATTGTTTCTATCGTTGAATGTTGGGTTCGTTGTTGTTGTTATTAGATGTTCTATTATTTCTGTTTCGTCTATTATTTTCTCTAGGTCATTTGTTTCGCTGGTTGCCATCTTTTCTTTAACTTTTATGTTGATTAATCCTCTTTTAAATATCAGTATTGAATTCATTTTAATGTGGTTGTTATAGCCTGCATCGATTTCGTCTAAACTATACTTTTCTTTGTATCCGGTTTTGTATTTTTCTACTGCTTCGCCTAATCTGTATCCATAATTTCTAATGGATGCGCCGTTTTTCTGTCTGGTGTTTTTCATTTCTTTATCTAATTCGTCCAGTGATACAATCGTCTGGTACATGTTGTTTAGTAAAGTTTTGAGTGTTTGATATTCTGTTATATTTCTGTTGCATATTCGTGTGTATGCTTCTCCTGTTAATCTGAATTTTATGAGTTTTCCAAATATTACTTTCTCTTCAGGCGTCAATGTTTCGTATAATAGGTCTGCCATTTCTAAGAATCGTGCTAGCTCATTTCTTCTGTTGTCTCCGGAAAATTCTGGAATGAAATTTGTAATATTCTTCTGTAGTTTATATTGGTCCATCTTTATTTCTTGTGTTTTTTCAATACTTTGTGCAACTCTTGTGTTTTTATTTCCTTCGGTTCTGTCGTGTTGTAATTTCCTAGTTTGACTACGGGTGCGGTCTTCTCGGTATAACGATGGTTGTCTTCTAGTTCTTTGTGACCTTGTTGGGGATCGTTTTGTTGTTGTGGATTCTCCGCTGAATGGGCAGTTCTCGTTCATAAGATGCTCTAACTCTTCCAAATGTGAGTGTATTTATTATAATCTGGTGTTTTCCAGGATTTTCAACCTTGCATAAGCTTTAAATTTTATTTTTGTTAGGGTTTGCAACCTTGCTTAGATAACAAAATTTTCTTGTTTAGGATTCTCAACCTTATTTTAGAATTTAATTGTTTTAATTAGGATTTTCAACCTTTTGTAAAATGTAATTTAATTGTTTTGTGAGAGTTTTCAACCTTTTGTAAAATTTAATTGTTTTGTTAGGGTTTTCAATCTTTGTGTATTTAATTGTTATATGTCTTGTTGTTTCTGTCTTAACCTATTTCGCCACAGGTGCGAATTTCTACAGCGCCAATGTTTTATAATAAAAGAAATTAAGGTTTAATATAATGTATAATGTTAAGTGTAATGTAAGTTGTTTTAATATTTACTATGTGAATTTGTTGAATTGTATTGAATTGTGAATTGAATGCTAATGTATGGATTTAGTTGTTAAGAATTTATAGAAAATGCATAGATTGTATAGGATTTGTAGAATATTGATGTGTGTTAATATTTAGGTGTATTTATTGTATGTTGATATGTCGAAAGTATGTAATAGGTGTTTGTACTGTATTTGATTAAATTATTATATATGAGATTGTCTTTTATTTTATTAAATCATCTTTAAAATTATAAAATTAATTCTTAAATTAATTTTATAATTTATTTACGCTAATTAGTCTCTCAAACTATCACCACCATGTATCGGGTCATGTATCGGCTATGCACATCCATAGTAAGCGACACTTATTAGCGAGATGATTATTTTACGAAGATTTATAAAAAGTCGATGTCAGTATTCAGTCGACTTATGGTGGAATGCACCAGTGTTAGTAAGTGTTTATTTTTGTAGAAGTTATTCTTACTTTAACTCTCTAGCTTTTGCCTTAGCTAAACGGATATCCTGCTTCGGTTTAATCCGGCGAGTGTCAGAGTATATATAGTTTTTTTTTTTAAAGTATACTTACGGCTTATTTGTTTTATCCTTCACTTTTCTAATAAGAAAATTAGTTTAATTTTAAATTAAAGATTTTGTATTTCAGGATATAATAATTTTAATGTTATAAAATATGTTATTGTTACTTAGAATAACTACAATAAAAAGATGTGTTACTTGTAAAATTTTTACTACAATAAAGATGATCAGTAATAAAAACGCAAGGTTTTTATACCTATTTTTGGGGGAGGAGACTAAGAGTTTGATATTAGTTTTTCTTTTTTTGTTTCTTTGTGATTCGTTTATTTTTATTTTTATTATTTTCTATACCTATTCCCTTTGTCTCCTTTACAATGCGTGGGATTTTGTCGGTTTATACTATAGTGTAATAAATTTCTTATTTTATGGATCTCTTTATTTTTTATTTTTCCTTTTTATTTTATTTGATAACGATCTCTGTTTTTTCTTCGGTCTATTTTATGATTGTTTTGATATTCCTTTTTTAAGGGTTATCTACTTTATTTTTTATGTGATCTTTTTACTAATAGTTCTGTTTCTATATAATAATTTTATTTTTAGTGTTTCGGGATAAGATATTCTTTTTTTTATAAATTTACTTTTTAGGATGTGATGGTTTTTGTAATAAATTTTAATTGGCTTGGTATTTTGGTTCTATATTTATTTTAAAATTGTGACAAGATTTTTAAGTAATTTAATATATGTTTTTAGGAGATCTTTATTTTAATGGTTTTCTATTTTGATTTTAATTAACTATACTTGATTTTTTATTCTTAAGGATGTAATAATTTTAAGCTAATTTATGTTTCCTAAGCGATTTTTTATTTTTAACGACTTTATTTTTATTTGAATTTATTTCTTAGTAAATTAACTATGTCGTAAATCTAAAACACAACACAATGCACCACAAACAATGTACCGATTCGTGCACAAATCTTCGTGTACTTGGATGACCTACGGATCATCAGCACTACGTTTAATGAACACATCTCGTTTTTAAAGAAAGTTGCAGAATTACTGAAGCAAGCAAATTTGACGATTAACACGAAAAATGCAAATTCTTCTTTAAGGAAATAAAATATGTACTAGCTATTTGGCAGTGTTTTTGTTCGAATCATTCGAATATTTCATTTAGGCAGATACATACTTGGCTCGAATTGCTCTCATAATTATTAAAAACTAAGCAACATTGACTTATACAAAATTCAAATTTTAGTTTGCATATAGTGAATAAGCATTACTTACTTCAATTATGACTGAATTTAAAAAGTGTTGCAAGCCGTTTGCTGAGTTAAACTGTTCTAAAAATTTACGAAAAGTGTATAGTAATCTTAAAGATCATCTGCCGCCTTCGATTAAAACAAATGAAAATTTAGTCATTTATTCAAGTTGCTATCTGACCATTAATTGTAAACGCCGAAAAATTGAAACAGAGACCTCAAGTACCGTCAAGTAGGAAGCAGTGGAACACATACAGGGTGTGTTTGTACAATACATCAAAATGTGAAATTAATCATTTATGGAACCAAAATAGAATCTGTTACAAATAGAGAGATATCGAAAAATCAAGATTACATTTCATCTATATTATGTCGCGTTTCTGGAAAATGACTACGAGGATGCCGATTTATCATTCAGTCAATGGATTTCAACTGACACATGCAATTTGGAAAAGTATTCAAAACCGTTAGAAGAATTTTTGGATTACTTCATAAAGAAGCTGGAAAATCTGATTCCTCATTACTACATTTCATTTCAACAATCTAGCATCGTAAAAAATAAAAAAAAATATTCTGAAGCATTTGTATCATGTGACTTTGCAGAAAAGTAGTCATTTATAATGCAAAACGCAGCGCAGGGCTTTCATTAGAATAATAAGCAAGCAACTATTCATCCATTTGTAATTTACAGAAATGTGAATGGGAAGCTGCAGCACTACAGTTTCATTGTTATATCGGATTTCTTAGTCATGTCACAGTGGCAGTTCATCTATTCATCGAGAAAATGATTCAATTCTTAAAAACTAGGTTAGGTTAGGTTATGGTGGCCGTCCTAAAGGACTAGCATAGACACAAAATTGGTCCGTAGCTGTACCACATTCGAGTTTTCTCCTCTTCACTCGCTGAACCATCGTGAGCTTACCAAGAAGCGTTTAAAGTCCCGGATTCCGATCTTACTAAGATCCGTGAGGTCGTTCAAAGGGGAAGTCCCCATAAATTTTGTTCTGCTGTACGCTAGACCAGGACAGGTGCAGAGCAGATGGAGCACATTTTCCTCCTCCTCCTCATCACCACAGCTGCGGCAGAAATCGAGTCTGCGCGCATGTATCCCAATGAGACAATGTCCCGTTATAGCTCCCACGACCATACCAATATGGTGTCGTCGAAGCGATATCAGTTGGTCTGATCTAGACCGGTCAAGACCAGGCCAGATCTGCCTGGTTATTACACACGAACTGGCGTTAGACCATCTGACGTTCGTTTCTTTTATAGCTTCTTCCAGAAGCAACAGTTTACATGAAGCAAGCGGTATCTTTATATCCCGCCTGCTTTGGGTTATTAGGCGTGCTGTACCCTTGCGGGCCAACTCATCTGCCTTTACATTCCCTGCGATATTGAAATGCCCTGGCACCCACGTCAAGCGGATGTTGAACTGATCAGCCATCTCATTTAAAGATGCCAGACAGTTCTGGGCTACTTTCGACGTCAGGGAGTATGATTGTAGCGTTTTAATAGCAGCCATGCTGTCCGTAAAAATGCGAATATCCCTCGTAGATATTACATTATACTTCAACCAGTCCATGACTTCCATTATCGCGATCAGTTCAGCTTGAAAAACGCTGCAAAAGTCGGGAAGACGAAAAGAGAGGTTAACCCCTAGTGCCTCACAGAATACCCCGCAGCCAACCCCTTTATCCCTTTTTGAGCCATCCGTGAAGAAGCTTAGCGCCTCATTGTCCATAACCGTTTCGTTCACCCAGTCCTCTCTGGTGGGAAACTCAGTTTGGAATCTCACCTCAGCAGATGGCAAGGGAATAGCGTAGTCGGTAGCTTCCGGAATACCCCTGTTGCATAGGATGGACGAGTGCCCTGCATTGTTACAGGTCCACATAGATATGGATTTGAGCCGAATGGCTGTGCAAGATGCAAGCTGCTCGGCCGCAATATCCAATGGAGTAAGATGAAAGAGAATCTCCAGAGCTTGAGTAGGTGTGCTCCTGAGAGCCCCACTTATACACAAGCAGGCCGTTCTTTGGACTTTCATCAATAATTTAAGGTTGGCCATAATTTTTAACGCTGGCCACCAGACGACAACCCCATACAGCAGTATAGGTTTGACCACTGAAACGTAGAGCCAGTGTACTATGTGGGGCTCCATACCCCATCTCTTTCCAATGGCATTTTTGCAGGAGTAGAGCGCTATAGTTGCTTTCTTTACTCTCTCTACGATGTTTGGTTTCCAGCTTAGCTTGCTATCCAAAAGAAGTCCGAGGTATTTTGCTCTATCCGTAAAGATCAAGCGAGTACCATTTAATGTTGGCGGGTCACACTGAGGAAGCTTGTGCTTCCTGGTAAAAAGGACCAGCTCTGTTTTCTGTGGGTTTGCGTTCAGTCCGCAGCCGCGTGCCCACTCAGAAAGGTAGCCAAGCGCGCACTGCATGCGCTCACTCAGCGTACTAGGATATTTACCGAAGACCGCAATAGCAACGTCATCCGCGTAAGCAACCACCTTGAAGCCTTGCCCTTCCAGGTTTAGTAACAGGTCATTAATGACCAAGTTCCAAAGAAGGGGGGATAAAACCCCACCTTGAGGTGTCCCTCTGCTCACGTATCTGGGGGCAGACGTCCCACCCAGATAAGCTGTCACGATCCTGCCTCTAAGCATATGATCTATCCAGCCTCTGAGTGACCCGTCTACCCCCAGACACGCAAGGGCCCCAGTGATTGCCCCCGGTCTGACGTTGCTAAAGGCCCCCTCTATATCCAAGAAGGTGACCATTGAATATTCTTTATATTCAAATGATTTCTCAATCGGGCCAATAAGGGAGTGGAGAGCTGTTTCCACCGATCGTCCCTTACGGTATGCGTGTTTAGATTCCGACAGCTCGCCCGGCTTGATTGAGCCTCTAATGTGAGCCTCTATTAGTCTTTCCAGAGTTTTCTACAGAAAAGAAGATAAGCCTATAGGCCTAAAGTCTTTGGGATAGCAGTGAGAGCTTTTTCCCGCCTTAGGTATAAATATTACTTTTATTTCAGTCCACTTCCTAGGAATGTGACAGAGTTCCAGGCTGCCTTTGAAGATAACTTCCAGCCAGGGCAGGGTTAAGTCAATAGTTCGCTGGATATCCGCAGGGATAATGCCATCAGGCCCTGCCGACTTGTATGGCTTAAAGCTGTTTATTGCCCATAGGATATTCCGCCTGCTTACTATATGGCTTACGGAGTTTACACCCCTATTTATCATGGGTCCCTCCGGAGCTAGTACCGAGCACTCCGGGAAGTGCGTTTCTAGTAATAGCTCCAGGGATTCCTCACTACATGTAGTCCATGAACCATCCGGTCGTTGTAGATAACTCGGGATGGAAGGACTAGAACAAAGTACCTTGCGTAGCCTGGCCGCCTCCGAGGACTCCTGTATATTGCCACAGTAGAGTTTCCAAGCCCTCGTTTTGGCTGCTCTCAGCTCGTACTTATAGGTTTTGAGGACTTCCTTGTAACAGTCCCAGTCTGCAGCAGCATTTGTGTTCTTCGCTTTCTTGAACAGTCTCCTGCATTTCATACGAGTACCTTGGAGTAAAAAACTAAAATGCCAAGTATCACCAAAATTTATTATATCACTGATGGTGCTGTAACACTGTAACATGACTGGAAGTCATGAGTATGATATAACATATTACTATGTTGTTCTTATACTCAAACACAACCCATCTGTTTACAGAATTTATCCATCCAGAGACTATCACGCGGTCTTCCTTGGCCGGCTAGGACTCAGGGTACGGGGTGGGGTTTTATGATAGCATGGATGGATCTTGTTAGACCGCTGGAGTAATTGATCAGACGTAAATATGTAAATAGGAAACCAATCAGCAGTACCACACCTTTAATTTCCACTTACCTTGATTCCATCCCGATAATCAAACTATTTTTAATTCATAATATAAACTAAATCACTGTATAATAAAAATTAGGATGAACGAAGTGAAACATTACCACTGATTTTTAACAGAGTTTATTTAATCAACAATGTAAGAAATAATAGTAAAAAAAAATTTTAAACAAATTAATAAAAGAAAATTCTTAATGATATTACCCAACACCAAAAAAAAAAAAAATATATATTTAATAAGAAATTGTAATAAATAAAAATTATAAAAAAATAATTAAAAAGGAAATTAATTAATTATTAAGATTATAATTAAATACTTAAATAGGTTGGAATATATCCTAATCCATGTACACGCGTTGCGGATCCGAAATCTTCTAATCGACGAAGGTAAATGGCCATCATTGTATTAATCCATATTTGTAGTTAAGCTTATGGAATATACGTACATATACATATTTTTATATCATAGTTATTAATATTACTTTAATTTTAATTTTAGTAAATAAGTTTATTGATAGTCTTATTGCACTTATTTTATTTATTAAATAATATTAATTTTAATATATAATTATTTATTTTAATTTACTTAGTCTCTTTTTTTTTTCGAACACCAAAAATGTCCACTCACGATTATGATTAGCTGAATTTTTATCTATTTTTATTTTTATTGATTGTAGTCCATATAGTTATTAACACTGATATTATGTCTAATATTTATTTATAATATTTATATTATATATTTTATTATTTTATTAATTGAATATTAACTATTAAAATATTATTTTATTTGTGTTATATATATATATATATATATATATATATATATATATATATATATATATATATATATATATATATATATATATATATATATATATATATATATATATATATGTATATATATTATTAAATTACATTTTTATTTTCTAATATTCACTTTTGTGTTGTATGTATTTTACTTTATTGTCTTTTTGAGATCATTCTCCTCGTCTTTTTCATCTCCCACTGACCATTATGATCTCTGCTTTTTTTTCTTTTTACCTTCATCATATCCGGCCTCTTCATCCATCTCTCCCCCTCCATTCCCATAATTTCCCATTATTATTACTTACAAATAAAAATATTACATTGGCATAATTTTAAAATTAATACAGGGATGAGTTCTATACATGATCTACTCTAGTACAAAAACAAAATTATAGCAAAAATACAAAAATCAGTGGTTAATAAACACAATGGTTCAAACTTTTAATTATACAGATGGAACAACAATATTTTTGTTACATTCGTGGGGACGTACCCATCGATCCCTGAGGTCTCATCAAGCTGGGCAACAACGAACAAAAATAATCCGATTATTTATTTATTTATAAAAAATTATTGAATATTGAAAATTTGTTATAGGTAAATACGAAATTAAGTCTTAACATCCTTGAAGTGGTAGATTCCAAGAATATTGCCCTGATCATCAACTACTTCGCATGACACATTTCCATTAATACGTGTTATTTTAGCCTTTATGAATTTCGGTGCCAATTTTGCCGAATAATTAGCCGCTGCATTGCTTAGTGAAAAATTTTTCACAAAGATATTCTGGCCTACCTGAAACATAGGTGGACGACTTCGTAAATTGTACGGAGTATGGGCTTTTAAACGTGCTTTCGCAAAATTTTCACGAACCTTTTCGGACAACCTATATAATTCATCGGGCTTATGCTCCGGTAGCATATAATTGCCTGTGGATGAGTACACATCACGCAACAATTCATACAAAGAACCGTGCATTATAGGATGTTGTCCGAATACCAGTAAATGGGGTGCGAAACCTGTCGATTCATGAATAGTTGCACGTAGAGCTTGTGTAACTGCATCGAGATGATTGTCCCAGGTTTTATGATCCTCGCCAATATACGCGCGTATTGAAGCTAACACAGTTCTGTTAACCCTTTCCGAGGCATTACTCTGAGGAGAATACTTGGCTGTAAATATATGAGATACACCATATTTTTTTAATAAGTTTTTAATAGTATGAGAAACAAATTGTCGGCCGTTATCAGTTACGATTGTTTCTGGAACTCCGAACATCAAAAATATGTTCTTTTCTAGAAATTTAGCAACCTCAATTGCGGTGGCTTGGCGCACCGCTCGGGTTATCACGAACTTAGAGTAGTGGTCAACAGCTATCAAAATAGACGTGTTTCCGGCGTGCGTCCTAGGGTATGGTCCCAGAAAGTCTAAATAGATTCTTTGAAAAGATCTAAACGTAATAGGCAGAGAACTAAGGGGTGGTCGTAGAACGTGATTAGGAGCCTTAATACACTTACATGTATTGCATGCTGCTATAAACTTACGAATATCTTTTGCCATGTTAGGCCAAAAGAAATAACGCTTCAACAGTTCTGCCGTCTTGTGGCTGCCTAAATGTGCAGATGTGGGAGGGGAATGGGCGGATTCAATCAAGACTTGCTGAAGCGGTTCCGGAATAACCAACTTCCACTCAGGGGTGTCCGATTCTCCATTCAAGCAGTTGGGGTTTTTGAATATAAATAGTTTTCCGTTTATTACCCTTAAGTTTGATTCAATTTTGGACGATTTGACGTGTTGAATTTGTGTTAAATACTTTGAATTACGGAAATGGTCTGATTGTAGATCAATATGAACTGGATAACAATTATCAAATGTGGGATCTTTACTGCATTTTACAGTTCTACTTAGTTCATCCATGAATACGCGGGATAATGCATCCGGAACACAGTTTTGGGTACCTTTTCGGTATTCAATATCAAAGTCAAAACCCTGTAACTTAAGACTCCAACGCGCTAACCTTCCTGTCAAATCTTTCTGAGACATTAACCAGGTGAGGCTAGCGTGGTCTGTAATTACAGTAAAAGGTAATCCTTCCACATAACCTCTAAATTTTTTAATGGCCAAAACCGCTGCCAAGCACTCTAACTCTGTCACGCTGTAATGCCGTTGAGCTGAGTTGAGTTTGTGTGACATATATTCTATTGGCCTATCTTCTCCATCATCAGTTTTTTGGAACAATACAGATCCTACCCCGGTTGAACTAGCGTCGCATTGAATAAAAAACCGTTTACTAAAATCGGCCGTATTTAGTACAGGGGCCGTTGTAAGCGCTCGTTTTAAATTTTCGAATGCGATTTCAGAATGCTCAGACCATACGAATTTTTGATTCTTCTTAAGCAAGTTTGTTAGCGGTGCAGAAAGTGAAGAATATTGGTCAATAAATCGCCTGTACCAACCACAGATACCTAAAAACCTCCTCAACTGACGTACCGTTTTTGGCACTGGATACTCTGCAATGGCTCTTACCTTCTCCGGGTTGGGTCGCAGAGTGCCCCCACCCACCACATGACCAAGATAATCAATTTCTCTCAGTAAAAATTTACTCTTTTGCACATTAATGGTGAGACCCGCCGTTACTAACCGAGATGCTACATCGGCTAGAAGAGACAGATGCTCCTCAAATGTGGAGGTTGTAATGAGAAGATCATCGAGATATACGAAAACTCGGTCATGCAAATGGTGTGGGATCACTCTGTGCATCAAACGGCATAAAGTTTGAGGCGCATTACAGAGTCCAAATGGCATAGAAGTAAAATGATAAAGCGGACGTCCTGGCACGGTAAAAGCTGTTTTTTCCATTGACTCGGGGTCTAGTGGAACCTGCCAGAACGCATCCTTTAAGTCAATACTGGACATGAACTGCGTTCTATCCAGTCGACTGAGCAAACCATCTATGAGGGGTAAAGGGTAAGCATCCTTTTTCGTTACGCTATTTAGTTTACGAGCGTCTAAGCATAGTCGTACTTTCCCATTGGATCTCAGAACTCTAGTAATAGGTGAACACCATGGACTGTTACTCTCCTTAATTACCCCTAAAGCCAACATACGATCCAATTCCAAATAGATTTGGTTTTGAACCGCAGGCGACACTGAGAAAAACCGCTGTTTGATTGGGGTAGCGTCACCCGTGTCTATTTTATGTGTAATCAAGGATGTTCTTCCAAGTCCAAGTTCCTCCGAGCTAGGAAACAGATTAATTATCTGTTGAACTCTTGCTTGTTGATCTTTATTCAAGAGGTGATATTTGGGATTTGTAGTGACTATATTATCCGAATTAGTATCTGTTATTTCTGCGATTAGTGTAGGTCTTAAATTAAACATAGTCCAAAAATCATATCCCAAATATAATTCCTGTTGTAATTCCGGCACTACAAATAATTGTATTTTGAGGGATTTCCTGTTATATATGATGGATACGTAAACGTATCCAAGCACCGACTGTTTTGCACCGTTCGCCGTTTGTACACATGTAGATAGGGGATAGAACCGAAGTTTATGCTGCTCAATGAACTCGATACTATTTTTACCCAATGCGCTGATTGTCGCACCACTATCGAGTAAACCTCGCATTTCAGTTCCGGCGACATGTACCAATGCGTAAGGACGGTTATCTGAAAGATCCTCTGCACTCGTCACTGAGGCAAACGTGGCTTTGGCTAATTTTTTATGTAGTAGTTTCTTAATACGGAAATACTTAATGGATCTACGCTTATGATTATATACGGGGATAGTTGGAGAATATGTTAACGAGTTTGAAATTTTTGAAGTATTTATTGGCGCTTTAACATCGCATAAAAATCTGGATCTGTGTTCGCCACTGAGTCTGTTGTATTCGGCCTGGGATTTACCGGTGCTGGTAGCTGGAAATGAGGATTCCCAGGGATTCTCATTCCCGACTGGGGGTTTTCCGGCCTCCAATTACACTTGGCACAGAATGGTATATTATTCTGAAGCGGTTGCCCACAATTCCAGCAAACTACGAGTTGTCTCATGTTTGATGAGTAGTTTTGATACTGGTCTGGTACAGAGTTCTGTGCTCCGCTAATATTACCGAAATTTTGAATCTGTGTTGGAGGCATATTGTAATATCCTGGCGTAGTAGGATAATTGGATTGGGAATTAAGCGTTATTTCATGAACGTTTCGATTGAAACCCGGTCCCATGGCAAGTTCAGGGTTATATCCCATGCTTTTCCACGCTTCTTCAAGTGCAACGCATCTGTTAACCGTTGATATGGTTTGGAACTTTTCACCGGCTAATGCTATTTTGAGACCAGGCCGCATGTATTTTCTTAGTATTTCAATTAGTTCTAGTTCTGACAACGGGGATTTTAATGGATGAGCTAAGCTTAATATATTATAATAAAAATCAACGAATGCTTCCTTAACCTTTTGTTTACGATGATCGAGACTATTTTTAATATCGTTATCTGATCGCCCGTCTTGAAAACGATGTATAAATCCATCTTTTAAGTCTTTCCAAGAGCATCTGGGATTTCGTTCGAGTAATATCCAATAATGTTCCCTGGCGATACCATGCAACAAAGATCCAAGATCATGTACCATTAGACTGGGCGAAATACCATGAGTTTCTGCCATTAATTCGATTCGAAAGAAAAACTTCTCTACTGTTATGCTACTGGTTGAACCATCGAATGATATATTCCATTTCTGGATATCCACTGCTGAAGGCAAACGGGTTTGAACACCGGAATTTGCATCATGACGTGCAGATGAAAACTCTGATGGTACTTGAGATGGAAGTGTATAAGGTATATTCCAGTAATTGTATGGCAATGATGGCACGTTAACATTTGTAACAACCGAAGGCTGACGTTGAGTCACTTCAGGTTGGTGTGGAAAAGTTGATGGTGGTTTATATTGGTATTGAGGTAACAGTGGTACTTGTGAGCGTGTTGATGGCATCTGACTAACAGCATTTGATGGGAGCCGCGGAGGTTCTATCGTTACAAATGGAACAGGTGCGAATGAATTTGGTTGGAGTAAACGAGGTGGACCTGAGAGCTGCGAAACATTTGATATGGACGCTGCATAATCAGATTTAAATTTAGGAGGGATGATTTGAACTGGATCCGGTGGACTGTTACTGTTAAAACTTACATGTTTTGTAACTTGTCTTGACTGAGCGGTTCGCTTATCTTTAAGATGTGGAGATGAATTTGAAACACCTTCGTCAGATTGTTCATCCTCATTAGGTTGCTCGTCCTCGCATTGTTCAATATGAAGAGCATTCAAAGTTTCTAATGAGTCATCTAGTGAAGAGGCATCTTGAAGTTTGGGTATGAGATCTAATAAAGATTGGCAGGACGCGATCAAACTGGTAACTGAGTTCTGCACGCACTTTGATGAAGAAATTCGGGACAATCGAAGTTGGATATGTCGTAAACGTGAAATCATAATTGCAAATAACTCGGTATCTGGATTCGTGTCAGGCTTTAGATAATCCTGTAAGGTGCGGTGAAGAGACCTTAATTTGTTTGTGCAAATTAAAACTTCGTTTCGAGGGGCTTTCAACGCTCGTTGATGAGTACGGGTTGGTGCCAGTTCAGGATTTTCCGATTCTTTATCAAAGCACAATTGCAGTTGCGCAATCTGTGATGATATAGATCCTTTTAAGTTCCTAACTTCGCATTCTATATCAAATTCGTCGGATTCTAAGTCCTGACTTCTAATTAAAGATTCCATTTTAGACTATTTTTGTTATTTGTCGCTGTCAAAATATATAGTTAACTTTAATTTTAATAAGATCACAAATGATCAATAATTCAGAAAAAAATATTTATAAAAAAAAAATTAAATTAAATTAAAATATTACTAATGCACTCTTACGATTAAATTTAAGTTAACTAAATATTTAAGATCAATAATCGATACTAGTAAAAAAAAAAATAATAATAAATGTAAATTATAATTAGTTGAATTTTCCAAGATTTGTTTATTGTTGTGTTAATAATTTATCGGGATGATATCAAGGAGTGGTTACGGTCGGATCATGCCTTAACCTTTAGGGGTACTGCTGACTGGTGATTGTAAAAAAAAAATTACGGATTTAAACAAAAAAAAACAAAATAAAATAATCAACTAAAAAAATATAACAAATATGGAATTCAATGTCTCTAAAATTACATACAAACGAAGATCAACAATGCTAAGATTGGAATCGTTTGCGATTGAGAGACTTTGTTTTGTATTTGTTTTATTTACAGCCCATAGCTAACATGGTAATCGACATAAAAATGGAAAACCCATGCGCGACTGCAAAATAAGCATGGCCAGGTTGAAGAGGTATCCGGTATCACACTAGAATCAATATTTTAAAAATAGAGCTAGTACGGCGGATACTCCGACAATCTCGTCATGTAGAAAATTAAAAGGTTGACTAAATTTTTATTCTTATTTTTATTTATTTATTCATTTATTTATTTCTTTTTTTTTTCTTTTTGAAAAACAGGGTTAAAGCTATTTAATTAAACTGAGAAAAACGTACATATGTTCTTACAATTGATTCAACAGTGGTATTCTAGATGCAATTGCACATATGTGGAGAAATTTATTAAATTGAATTTAAAAAAAAAAAAAAAAAAATTAAAAAGAAATTGGAAGTAAAGCCGTTTATTGTTTGGGCGCCACTGTAACATGACTGGAAGTCATGAGTATGATATAACATATTACTATGTTGTTCTTATACTCAAACACAACCCATCTGTTTACAGAATTTATCCATCCAGAGACTATCACGCGGTCTTCCTTGGCCGGCTAGGACTCAGGGTACGGGGTGGGGTTTTATGATAGCATGGATGGATCTTGTTAGACCGCTGGAGTAATTGATCAGACGTAAATATGTAAATAGGAAACCAATCAGCAGTACCACACCTTTAATTTCCACTTACCTTGATTCCATCCCGATAATCAAACTATTTTTAATTCATAATATAAACTAAATCACTGTATAATAAAAATTAGGATGAACGAAGTGAAACATTACCACTGATTTTTAACAGAGTTTATTTAATCAACAATGTAAGAAATAATAGTAAAAAAAAATTTTAAACAAATTAATAAAAGAAAATTCTTAATGATATTACCCAACACCAAAAAAAAAAAATATATATTTAATAAGAAATTGTAATAAATAAAAATTATAAAAAAATAATTAAAAAGGAAATTAATTAATTATTAAGATTATAATTAAATACTTAAATAGGTTGGAATATATCCTAATCCATGTACACGCGTTGCGGATCCGAAATTTTCTAATCGACGAAGGTAAATGGCCATCATTGTATTAATCCATATTTGTAGTTAAGCTTATGGAATATACGTACATATACATATTTTTATATCATAGTTATTAATATTACTTTAATTTTAATTTTAGTAAATAAGTTTATTGATAGTCTTATTGCACTTATTTTATTTATTAAATAATATTAATTTTAATATATAATTATTTATTTTAATTTACTTAGTCTCTTTTTTTTTTTTCGAACACCAAAAATGTCCACTCACGATTATGATTAGCTGAATTTTTATCTATTTTTATTTTTATTGATTGTAGTCCATATAGTTATTAACACTGATATTATGTCTAATATTTATTTATAATATTTATATTATATATTTTATTATTTTATTAATTGAATATTAACTATTAAAATATTATTTTATTTGTGTTATATATATATATATATATATATATATATATATATATATATATATATATATATATATATATATATATATATATATATATATATATATATATATATATATATATATATATATATATATATATATATATATATATATATGTATATATATTATTAAATTACATTTTTATTTTCTAATATTCACTTTTGTGTTGTATGTATTTTACTTTATTGTCTTTTTGAGATCATTCTCCTCGTCTTTTTCATCTCCCACTGACCATTATGATCTCTGCTTTTTTTTCTTTTTACCTTCATCATATCCGGCCTCTTCATCCATCTCTCCCCCTCCATTCCCATAATTTCCCATTATTATTACTTACAAATAAAAATATTACATTGGCATAATTTTAAAATTAATACAGGGATGAGTTCTATACATGATCTACTCTAGTACAAAAACAAAATTATAGCAAAAATACAAAAATCAGTGGTTAATAAACACAATGGTTCAAACTTTTAATTATACAGATGGAACAACAATATTTTTGTTACAACACAAATTTATAAAAATAAAAATAATTGTATGTATATAATTAAATACAAAGAAGCTTTCAGAATCGAATGTGAATGGCATTTTCAGGCCACAGCTCATGGAAAGGGTTCATGCGATGGAGTCGGAGGTACTATCAAGAGAATGGCGTCCAGAGCCAGTCTCACTGATGAATATGATGGCATCATATCAAATGCAGCAGAATTATTTAAATGGGCGAAAACTTTTAAAACTGATATGACTTTTGAGTTTTGTTCTGACATTGAATTTAACACCAGAAAAGTCCGACTTGCCAGTCAGTAGATTCGATAAATTGAAAACCATAAACGGAATTCGCGATTTCCATGCAGTTGTTCCTTCAGGAGAAGGTTATTTAAATTTTAAGAAATATTCTAATAGCGAAGACTATGTTAGATTTAAAATGTAATTATTTAATAAATTAGTAACTTAAACTTTAATAAAATATTTTAATCCAGTGGATGGCCTTATTTAGTCGTATTTAGCAATATAATGGTATTTTGGAGTGCAAATAAAATTAAATAAAAACACCAAGAATAAATTTGTTTTGATAAAAACCAAATTGAAAATTAAATAAAGTTTAAAATTTGATTTTTATATGCAGAAATGGAGTAGGTCGTGGTAATAAAACGTGTTTTGCAAGAAAATGAAAAATAATACATACAATCAAATTTTAATATCTTTATAGATAAAGCACAAAAAAAAAAATAAAAAAAAGTTAAAAAAAAAATTTGTTTTCCGGAAAAGTGAGAAAAACTATTTTGGCGGCCATTTTGAAAGTGAGAAACTTAAAGACGGTACTATTTTTGAAATAATTTCTTAATCCTTGTTTGTATCTTTATCTTTAAAACGAGCCATATTTCGTATTTTTCGGATAAATACTTTTATTTATATGTATTTGCATAAATTCATCACCATTTTCAACAAATTAACAAATATTTCACCCTCTGTATCTTAAGCAACAACAACAAAAAATGCAGTTCTACAAAAAAAATTTTTTACCTAGTACTACACATTCAAGACATAAAAATCAAAAATTAAAACATGACTTCCAAAAATTTGCGATTTCACGTATTTTTCACCTTATATAAATTTCTACTATATAGAAAAATGTCGCGACAGTCGAGTGTGTATACGCAAGGCTAGCCAAAAATATTTGGTTAGTACTACATTGAACACCACTACTTCACTAGTAACAAGTTTTGTCTGGAAAATAAAATATGATGAGCACATTGGGGGTTAGTAGACCACACCTTAGAATACAAACTATTTGAACCCATCATCAAAACGATCGGAATCATTTAGAAAATAGATTCGGCATACCACAATATATTTTATGTAAATGAAAATAACCCTGAATTTTTCCGAAAATAACAAATGTTGAACCGCAGGAAATGTTAGTAGACTACACCTTAGTACTGTTCTGTACCAATAGGTTAGATTTCTGAATCCCAATTGACAAAACTTGGTACAGATTTAATGATGCAATAAACTTTGTTGGTTGATTCGATATTTAAATAAACTTCCAATAATAATTAATTTTGTTAGATATAATGTGAATACTTTGATGATTTTTTTACATAAGAGAAAAATATATTGTGTTAACTAAATGACTTTGAAAAAATGTAGTTTACATTATTTAAGATAGATTTGTAATTAAACTTAAGCTAGTTAATGAACGCATTCATGGTTTACTTTTATATAATTCAAATAGATGGATCTAAATTTAATATATGTATACGTAATGAACGCATCTATAATTAAAGTTAAGCTAATTAACATTTATAAGGTTTTGAATGTCAATCGAATTGACATTTTACATAATTAATCAAATGTTTTCTTTATAAGTAAAGTGAAGTGAATTAAATTGATATAACTTAGATAAGTATTAATTTTGAATAGTTTAATATTAAGTATAAATATAACTAATTGTTATTATTTTCATTTTAGAGGTTTGCTGTCTTCAACAAATACACTTTGCCATGTTTGTAGTAGTGGGCCGCATATTGGAATAAATTGTACAGCAAAACATAATAGGTGATTATTAAAAGGAGGATGCTCAAATCAATAAAATTTTCCAACTTTGAACTATTTTAAACTTACGCGATAAATATTTGATGAAGAATAAAAATATGTTTTGCCGAAAGTCTTTTGCGAACAGTTTGGGCATAACCAAAATAAGAATTGATGCCATAATAAGTTTTGTCAAACGATTTCATATAATGCTTGGCAGTTATTTCTTATTAATAGTTTGTTTTAATTTATGTTTTGCTCCAAGTGCTAGTAAAAAAATCATGATTGTCGATCTCTTCTCGCAGAGCGCCAATACCTATCGAGCGAGCCTATTCCAGATCAAACTATCCGAAAAGTTTTAATGAATACAAGGAAATCTTCTACACACAGAAATAAATACTCGTCATGATAAAAATTGGCTTCCGCTTTTAAATCTAAAATCACGTTGGAACTCATTGATTACAACGTTCCAAAGATTTCTAAAAGCTTTGGAATGTATTAATATGGTATTAAAAGACCTTGAATAGTTCCAACAGAAAACGTTATTCTGTTGAATGCAATCCGTGAGCACAGCGTTAATTTTTGCTGTGACAGAAGAAATTAGCAAAAAGGAACAAAATCTTCTTGGTGTGCTCATTTGTGTAGTTCGTTGTGCTAATCTTCAATTTATTTAAAGCATTAATTACAATATTAGGTTTAAACTTTTATTTGAATTATGGATATCCATTTATTATTTTTATGTGTTCTTTTATTTTATTTTATATTGGCCAAACTGGCAGAAGTTTTAAAATAAGATATAAAGAACACATCGATGACATAACTAAAAAAGACGTAAAATCAAATTACCCTATACACATAAAAAACGAAAAACACACATACACCGACATCAACAATAACCTAATTACACAGAACCAAAAAAGGACAAAAACTAGACAGGCTCGAAGAACTATAGTAATATACTGAATGTCAAAATTAACACCAAAACAAATAGAATTTACGACCTAATCATAAAAAACAGTAACAACTAACTAACCCAAAAAAATAATATAAAAAGCTAAGTAATTTAAGAAAAGTAATTAGTAATTTTTAATAACTGAAGAAGGAAGTATTTCCGAAATCGATATTAAAAAAACAAAATAAATAATAAAAAAAACAAAATTATCACAAAAAAGGAAGAAAAAATAAAATAATAAATCAAAATTAAACCTACAAATAGTTTTATTTATATAAATTAAACTTTTAATTATAAATGTAGGTGTTGCTAGAGATAATGTTCAATTAAATTATTTGTATTAATTATTTATGAGCCCAGAATCAATTACGAACAACATTGTTATCGGTGAAGACGCTGTAAAGGGTACAGTAGCCATCTTACTGTGATCCTTTGAGACTCATCCTCTTAATGATTTTCTTATCAAAGCTTTAGTTTCAATTCAAATGCCGAATTTTCATCCGAGAAGAACAAGTTAACCTCTTTATGCCAAACGGACAGTCACATTTTTAAAATGTTTTCAAAAAATATACAGAATTATTCCGTTTTATGCAATCTCGTTATTTGAATAAAGGAATGCATAAAATCATTTAGCAGTTAGTTTTAATATTTTGTTAGCGTGTAAAGGATTATCGAAAAAGTGCGTAAATTTGATATGCTTTAAAATTAGATTCCAATTACCGAAAATATTGGTAAATCAATAATAATTATTTTTACGACCATTTATTAAATGAGTATATATAGCTTAACATATATGCAGTCCCTAAAGCTATTTAAGGAGAAAAATTAAAGACATTTTTAAATCTGAAGTTAATCCAAACAGACAACAGAACAACATTGTTATCGGTGAAGACGCTGTAAAGGGTACAGTAGCCATCTTACTGTGATCCTTTGAGACTCATCCTCTTAATGATTTTCTTATCAAAGCTTTAGTTTCAATTCAAATGCCGAATTTTCATCCGAGAAGAACAAGTTAACCTCTTTATGCCAAACGGACAGTCACATTTTTAAAATGTTTTCAAAAAATATACAGAATTATTCCGTTTTATGCAATCTCGTTATTTGAATAAAGGAATGCATAAAATCATTTAGCAGTTAGTTTTAATATTTTGTTAGCGTGTAAAGGATTATCGAAAAAGTGCGTAAATTTGATATGCTTTAAAATTAGATTCCAATTACCGAAAATATTGGTAAATCAATAATAATTATTTTTACGACCATTTATTAAATGAGTATATATAGCTTAACATATATGCAGTCCCTAAAGCTATTTAAGGAGAAAAATTAAAGACATTTTTAAATCTGAAGTTAATCCAAACAGACAGTCAAATTTTCTCTAAAAGTCAAATTTTCTCTAAAAGTCAAATTTTCTCCAAAATTGCGCAAAAATTTGCTGATTTCAATATCAGCCTACTGTAAGAAATCTGGACATTATATTAGTGTGTGTGTAGTTCCAGAGAAAAATTAATCAATAAATACCCCCACAACAATCGAATACGCAACATACGGATAGATAATAATAATAACAGTGTTAAAGGCCATTACTGGCCCCTTACTGAATCAACAATCTGGCTCCAACGGTTTCGATCCTGAGCTTGTCTTCATACTGTCTTAGACAATCTGAAGAGGCCAAGTCGTTCTCTACATCGTGGAGCCATCGTCGCCTGCAACGACCTCTGCGCCTACCATATGGTGGCTCTCCTTTCAGAGATCGCTGCACAATTCGTTCCGGATCAGCACGCAGAACGTGACCGAGCCAGCGTACTCGCTGAGATCTAACTTCATGTACAATATCGGGGATCTTCATCAGATCTCTGATCTCGAAATTGTACAGAGCTCGGTATGTACCATCTATTTCGCGTTTAGGGCCGTAAATCACACGCATGATTCTTCTCTCAAATGTAAGGAGCCATCTCTCGTACTCATCCGTCAGCGTCCAACTTTCACATCCAAACATAACAACGGGCCTGATCAACGCTTTGTAAAGCTTCAGCTTCACGGCACTTGATAAGTGTTTAGATTTTAGCAGTGGCCTTAGAGGATATAAAGAACGACTGCCAGCTGCCAGCCGCACTTTAATATCCTCACCCACACTGTTATCGTGAGTGATAAGAGAGCCCAAATATTTGAACCTCCTCACTCCCTCAAACGTGTGGTGGCCACTACTAAAATCTGGTGTGCCATTGTCTCTAAAACCAGAGATCAGGTATTTCGTTTTGGACTCATTGATCTGGAGTCCAACAGAAGCTGAAAACTCTACAAGCGGATCAAGTATTTCTTTCACTCCGTTGCTATTCAGTCCAATCACGCATATGTCATCTGCATATGCAAGCACTTGATTGGACTGGCGATATAAGATGTTGCGCTGAGGTGTTTCAGTTTTACGAAAGATGTACTCCAACATGAGATTAAAGAGTATCGGGGACAGAGCATCTCCCTGCCGAACACCCGAGTTAACTGCAAAAATTGTCGATAGCCTGTTCTCAACTTTAACACAGCATTGAGACTGCGTCACTGTCATCCTACACAGTCGTACCAATTTTGTTGGCATTCCTAGGTATTCCAGGGCAGACCACAAACTCTCTCGATTGATCGAGTCGTAGGCCTGCCGGAAATCCAGGAAAACCTGATGTACGGAGATGGATGTCTCATAATATTTAGATAGAATCATCCGCAGCGAAAAGACCTGATCAGTGACTGATCGATTCGGACGAAATCCTCCCTGATAGTCACCAACCAAGCCCTCCGCCAGAGGAGTGATTCTATCCAATAAAATGTATGACAGTAACTTGTATGCTGTGCAAAGGAGAGCTATACCGCGATAATTCTCACACTTCAAGCGGTCTCCCTTCTTGAAGATGGGGCATATCGCGGCCACTTTCCATTCATCAGGCATAACTTCGGTTCGCCATACTAATCGAATAAGGTCGAAAAGACAGTTCCACAAAGTATCCCCTCCGAATATCAAGAGCTCCGAATTAATGCAGTCCACTCCAGGTGAGCGGTTTCGTTTCATTCTCTGCATGGCCTTAGTGAATTCCTCATGGGATGGCTCCTCAGTGCAAATCTCCGCAGACTGTTTTAGAGGTGGCTCAACAACAGTCTGTGACGCATGATGAACATCAAGCAGCTCAGTAAAGTGTCCACTCCATGCGTCAAGTACTGCGTCGATGTTGACACAGAGGTTTCCATCCCGGTCCCGAATGGCGGTTGACGAAGGCCTGAAAGTATGGTGCAATCCAGTAATTCCTTTAAAGAAATTACGTGAACTACGCTCATTGCTGAGTTGTTGTACTTTCAGAACCTCGGCCTTCCACCATTCTCGCTTCTTCCGTCTACAAATCCGCTTAGCTGCCCTTCTTGCAAGAGCTGCCTTGTTTTTCCTTGCGATTGTGAGACGTTGTTGCACTTCATTATAAGATAGATACCATTCCTATAAAAATAGCAACTGGATTTCAATAATTTATACATTCTGGATATATGTACATTTTATTAGAGAACGAATTGGCCCCTTCAGATTGACAGTATGAAGACCATGCTCAGGATCGAAACCGTTAGAGCCAAATAGTTGACTCAGTAAGGGACCAGTAATGGCCCTTAAAAACTGATTATTATTATTATTATGTACATATTATACTTACATATATGTATATCATAGTTTTCACGAAAAAATCAAAAATATTAAATCACAGGAAAAGTTAGTAGACCACATATTAGAATAAGACTATTTGAACCCATCAACAAAACGATCGGAATTTTTTAGAAAACAGATTCGGCATACCACAATAAATTGTATATGTACATATCTCTGAATCAATAGGTTCTACGAAAAAATAACAAACGTTGAACCACAGGAATTGTTCGTAGACCACACCTTAGGACACATTGCAATGCATGTAGGCCGCATATTGGAACAAGTTGTACAGCAGAACACTATCGGTGATTATTAAAAGGAAAATAAAATCAATTTCGAGTTTTGAACTATTTTAAAAATCAATCTGTTTTGGAAAAAATGAATTGAGAAGTCTGCTATATATCCGAGTACAAAAATGAATCGATTTAACTTTAATGACAGTATCAGCATCTTTAGTTTCGGGAATCGTGCCGCTTTTTAATCAGTTAACCGAAGACCAAAGGAAGATTGAACTATATAATGTGATTAGATTGGTGATCTAAAAACCAAATTCAAAGAACTGGAGAAAACCAGTGATAAGATTCAGCTACTTACCCTATGGCCAAAATCATTAACCATTCAAGAAATTCAGGGTGAGTTCAACACAACGCAGGGCCCACTAAGTCGTCCAGCAACTAAAGTAGGAAAGCGGCGAATAATTGATGAGCTGAAGCAAGCAGTATTATCTTATTATAGTGATGTTAATCGGATAATGTCAACTAAAAACGATTGTTCAACTATCGATAAAGCTAATATATAAATAGTTGCACCAGGAAGTCAAAAAAAAATTGAATTAAAATTATATATTTATGGCACCAAAATGGAAACTATTACCAACGGAAAGATATACCAACATCTACCTTCTAGAATACGAAAGCGGCCCAAGACTGGATAACTTGAAACAATATTTGAAAAATGCATTTCTGGAACATGGCTGCGAGGATGCTGTGTTAAAATTTAGTCAGTGGGTTTCTATCGACAGATGCAATTTGGAAACTTTATCACTACCGTTAGATGTATTTCTGGATTATTACATAAATAAGATGAAGAATCTGTTGCCTCATTGCTTCATTTCACTTCAGCAGTCCAGCTTCTTAAAAAAAAAAAAAAAAAAATTGGGGCTGAAGCCTACGGAGGTGATAGTTTTATGTGATTTTGCAGAAAATTATGCATTTATAATGCAAAATGCCACACAAAGATTTCATTAGAATAATAAATAAGCGATTATTCATCCATTTGTAATTTACCAAAATTTAGAAGATGATGTAATTTACCATCACCTTCGTTATAATATCGGATTGTCTTCACTACGATTGTGTAGCGGATCACTTAGTCATTGAAAAATTGATGCAGTTCTTCAAAACTAAAATATCCAGTTCATCTAAAATTTATTATATTACCGATAGTGCAGTTAGGCATTATATTAAAAATGGGTGAAATACGAGAATATCAAACGTAAGCGCTCATGGTCAAAGGCTGGTGACCTTGGATCACTTGGCCAAGTTTTTCGACAATAAACCACAGAAGTTCTACACCGATGGAATTATGAAGCTACCCAAAAAATGGCAAAAGATGATAGATAATAATGGTTTCTTTTCAATAAACAAATTTTTGTTCAAAAATGGACCAACAAACCGTGGAGATTTTTTATATGACCTTATACATTGTATGTATAAAAATAGATTTAAATGAGAAACAATACGTGAAGACCACTTCGAACGAAACATACACAAATTATACGAGTTTGGCATAAGAATTTTGCAACGTGTTTAGCTATCCACAAACACAAGTTTGCCATATTCTAAAATCGTATCCAAATGTTATTTTAAATTTCTATTTCTATTCCACCTCAATCGAGGAATCAATCACTTGAAAATTTAATAGTTATTCGTCATCCTACCTCCGAATTAAATGTTTGGTGCAAGACATCAATAAGCAAACTAATTCCACCGTGAGCCAATTTTTTAACGGCATCAACTTTAATTTTTAAATTAATATAAACACTCTGTGTAAGGAATGCAATAATACTATCATACATCTGTGGTCAAGAATTAAAAGGGCATAACTTAACTTACGCCATGATCAACTTTTTCGAATTTTCTATTATTTTTTCTATTAACGCAATTTCGTTTTTTAAGGTAGTAGCTCAAACGAATAAAAAGATACAGTGGAAACTAAAGGGGCATATTTCAAATTTTGTTTGGTTAGCATTTTATAAAAGGTCGTAGCTCGTAATATTTTAAATATAAATTTCAAATTTGATGTTAGTGATTATATAAAAGGAAATAAACTGACTTTCGACCATTTTAGTGCATAAAATAACAACGAAAATTAAACAATTTGTAAAGTCACAAAAAGGGTTACCTAAAATTAATTCCTTTGAAACATTTCATACATAATACATAAACCTCAATTCGACGCCGTGCTCAGGAGCTTGGTCTTCAAAGAACAAGTTTGGCCACAATTTTGCACAAGGAACAAGTTTGGCCACAAGTTTGCATTTGTTTCTATTTAAGATTCAGTTGACACAAGAGCTTCTTCCACAAGACCATTTACGCCGCCGTACATATACCAATAGGATGTTACAGCTCGCCCATGACAACCCCGATTTTCATGAAAAAATCATAATGAGTGACGAGGCACATTTTCATTTGAATGGATATGTGAATAAACAGAATAGTCGGTTCTGGGCAATGGAAAACCCTCAAATTATTCATCAGTCACCTTTACATCCATTAAAAGTGACAGTCTGGCGTGCAATTTGATCATTAGGAATCATTGGACATTACTTCTTTCAAATTGAAAACTTTTTAACGTCACAACTGCATGCTTTGGGCTTGATTAACATGTGGTATCAACAAGACGGTGCCATATCGCATACAGCCAGGATTACAATGGAATTACTGCGAGACCTCTTTCCATAACAAGGTATTTCAAAAAATGGTGATGTTGATTGGCCTCTGCGGTCGCCTGATTTAACTGCTCCGGACTTCTTTTTGTGGGGATATCTGAAAAGCAAGGCTTATGCAAACAAACCAGAAATGCTTGAAATTTTGTTTTATTTTTTAATAAAATATTTTTTAATTATGCGGTGGAACATATCAGTTGAAGATCCGTCGTTGTTCCACATCACAGAATTAAAATTTAAACCAAACCACAGAATAAGATCTACATAACAAATTGACAGTACATAATAACACATACAACCATTAAAATATAAGACATACAACATATAACACATAAAAATACATAACTCATATAACAACATCCAACACATAGGAAAACTTCGCCCCTTACGACAATTTCAGTAAATAATGAATCAAAAGAGTCACCAATGCCCGACCTTCAATGAACATCACTTAAGTACGGGAGATTTATACCAAATCTGCATTACAATTAATTGACAAGCAATAAAAGAAAGTTAATTAATAATTTTTTTAATCACAAACTGTGTACCTCTACGAGATTGAGCGGAGTCAACGAAGTTATGGTCTCATTTAACAGATGCAATAAAATCCACTATACGGCAAAACACAGAACAGAAGTCAGTATAGTTAGAGGGCGGTGGGAAATAGGGGTTGATGCGTGAGATGGTGACGATCAAATCAGTGACGATGCGTAAGCGAGCACGTCCTGATGACAAGATGGGTGATGTGAGTGCTGTCTCACCACCAACTGCTGCACAGTTGAAGTCGAAGAAAGTCGACTCAGTCGGCCGCATCCAAGATGCCATAAAAGCGTTGGAAAACGTGATCAAATTTTTCTCGTAATTGAATATTGCTGAAAGAGCAAAGATCCAAGACTGCATCAACGCAGTAGTAGATGCTAGCCATCTGCATGAGTCTGAAAATTGCCGGCCTTAGGTCTCCGCTTGCAGAACGTTCGGACATAGTGACAACACTATCATCAGAGAAAAAAGTATCGAACGCAGAGACTTAGAGAGTGCGATAATTCAGCCACCTGTCCTAGTGGCGGTAAATAAATTTCGAAAGACCCAGTATCAACCGCCCAAAGTTTGTATAAACAATGGCTGGTATGGATACTTTATTCACAAATGGTGAAGTAGTGCGGAAGGAGCTACTGGAAATCGTCAACCCCGCTGTTCCAAATGTATCGGTCAAAAAGATAATCAACATCAGAGATGGTGGTCTGATTGAAACATATAAAAAGGAAGACCTTGGACTCTTCCTAGTAAATGAGGAACTTAAAAAAGCCGATAGTATTGGTACCAGAAAATAATCTGCCTAGAGTTACCATTTACGACATTGACCGAACGGAAAAGATCGAAGACAAAAGAAAAGATAAAAGAAGCAATAATAAAACAAAGCTGTGAATGCATGAAGAATCGAGGACATGAAAGCGGCTAAAAATACCTTGGTTAGGCACAACAGGTTGTATCTAGGCTAGCCCTCCTAAATCAACACTTTAAATGTAAGAATCACTTTGACGGCATCAAATTTCAGAGTTTGGCATAAGGATCACATCCATACACACGCGCAAATCTTACACATCCATACTACGATGATGACAAATATTTGTATTTAACATGCGACGCATCCAATAAAGAAATCGATGTTGTTGTAGTCACCGTAACCAGGGCCAAATTGGTTAACCATTCGCTTTTGCGGCAGCAAAATTGTCAGGTGAACAGATATACTACAGCACAATTGACAAAGAAGCACTTGTAATTATTTTTGGAGTTTATAAATTAAAATAGATTCCAGGCTGGAAGCCCTTTTACTCGAATTATTAACGCAATAAAACAAGTATTGGCATACGAAATGTATTAACAGTTTAACACCTACAACTATGTACAACCATTTCTACAGAGATAAATTGTCATGTGACAGGGAAGAATAGTACTGCTAGCTGAAGTATTACTATTGCAGAAAGATACAATGATTACACAGCGATCATCCAAGCATTGTGGCTACGCGCGCAACGGATAACGAACCGCTTGTTATTACATGTGGTGACCAAAGAACAATGCAAACATAGATTAATTCGTTAAACGATGCCAAAATTGTCAAGAGAATCGAGAATATCAACAAGAAGACACATTATACTCATGGAATGTTCGGCTAGAAATCTACACATATATATATATATATATATATATATATATATATATATATATATATATATATATATATATATATATATATATATATATATATATATATATATATATATATATATATATATATATATATATATATATATATATATATATATATATATATATATATATATTTCAAATTTCAAGAATTTCAAATCGTTGAAGGGTTTGGACGTGGAATCGGTGAATATGCGATAAAACAAAAATAAGCAAAAAGTGCAGTGATTGTATTTATTTTTTTTTTAATTAATTTATATAAGTACATATTGAACATAGTGAAAAAATTAAAAGTGCAGTGTTAGCTCTTTTTTTTTCTTTATTTATTTTATATACACTCCCGGCCGAAATTATTGGGTCGATGAGTTTTTTCAATTTAAATTAAGGTGGTACACCAATATCAACATTGGTAAATCCACGCTAACCAGGGATCATACGAAGACAACCGAAAAGGGAAATTATGGCGGAAGGTTCTAACGATAAATTACCCCAGGTGGGTACCGATTTACTTCGGGAATCCCACTCCTCTGTTCAGGAGGGCTGTCCCACGGATTCTGGGGGGGACAACCAACCGCAAAGAAGTGGAAGGACGCTGTTGGCGAGTGACCAGGCCAAGGCACCCGGAACTACTACTGGAAACAAAGATGGAAGCTATAACATATTTAAACCATCAAAAATGACAGGCAGATCTCCACCACATTACTCCTCGGTTCCCGAGCTTTCAATGTGGAGTGGCACGAAACGTCGCTGCGACGCAGAAGCCGAATTAGCAGAGCTAATCGCGACAATAGACCAGATCGAAAAGGAAGCCAGCGGATTGAGCTCGCTGGTGAGGGCTAATCCGACAACTAAAAATCAAATAAAGGATTCGGCGTCGAGGGTAAGAATGGCTGCACATAAGTTAGTCAATTTTAAGCAGATGCTACAGACTTGGAATAGCCAGCCGTCCGTAACCGAGAAGAAGCGCAGAACTGATAATGATGACCAACGAGTGTTACAGCAGAGCATAGCGACCCAAACTGATCTAAGCCCGATGCACAAGCAAACTGCGGCGAAGGAGAGGTCCACGCAAACAAGGGATACACATGAGATTGAAATATAAGTCCGCTAGAGATCCCACCTTTTACATCTGAGGAACTCTCTATGGCATGGCGGAAACTCAAAACGAAAAAAAGTGCCGGGCCAGATGGCATTCCATCAGAGGCCGTTAGTTACACGTGATGAACTTAGCCCTAGAAAACGGGGAGTTTCCTTGTATCTGGAAAAGACGGAAAACCGGATGGTGTACCTACATCGTACAGACCACTTTGTCTGCTAGATACTTTCGGAAAACTCTTCGAATATTTGCTGTTACACAGACTGGCCAACGAAGTTGATAGAGCCGACGGACTTGCTAATAATCAATTCGGATTTCGAGCAGGGCGCTCCACAACAGACGCTATAGCGGCAGTTATGAAGCTTGTAGATGCAGCCGCTGAGGG